>LDMZ01017462.1:0-10217 GCA_001455285.1 Sphaeromyxa zaharoni
TGAATCAATAAAATAATTTTTGATAAAAGTGACATAAATAACTTACCATTAATAAAATTACAATAAAACATATTTTATTTTTCATGGAAGATAAGGGAGCTTTTATTAACCTGTTAAAATTTCAACTAGTTCCGAAATCAATTTATAATATTCTAATTAACGAATACCGCTATTTTTTCCTGCAAAAAGCTTAAATTTTTATATTTAATAAAATTGAAAAAACCAGATTCGATTTTCCATAAAAATTGATATCATAGGAACAGAAATCAGTTAATTATACTATGGGTATCCGTTAACCATGTCTACTGATACTCGTGATGCTTAAATAAGAGGAGTATTTTTTTATATTTGTTAAGATGATATTAAAAAACTAATTGGATTATTGTCTTTACTCCTAAATAAAAGTGAAAAAAATTATTCAATAGTTGTTATTAAATCTACCGCAGTATTTATAAATATATAAGACTTAATCAACAACATTAAGATGAATACTCTGTATACGAATATTTTAGCTCCATCAATATTCATCTTATTGTAGTGTATTCATGCAAATTTAAAGAAAATTTCAAAAATAGGGGATACCAATAATGATTATTAAAGTATTCAATTGCATATTTTGAGAGGCTATTTTATATTTATCTTAGTAAATATAAATTAATACTCTACAAGAATTTAATATTTAAATATGAACATGTTAGTAGTTTGTGGAATATTACAATCAAAAAAATTTTTTTCATAATATTACTTTTTTGGTTAAAAAATATAAAAGGGTAATTTGTATAATATTATTTTTAAAGCAAAAATATTAATAAATTTATAGCATCCAAGAAGTAGGTATTAGCAAATTTGGTTAACTTTATAAATATAAAATTTTTCTAATATCGTTTTTGAAAATTATAATTATGTAGAAAATGTCTCGCAATAAGCTGAATTTGGTTCTATTGAAAGAAAATTCACCGAATTTTTTATATTTGATAAAATGATGTAAATTAACCTTTCCCGATAAAACTATCCTCATTGATATTATAGTTGACATCAAAATTAATTATTAAATTCTTGGAACAATAATACATCATCATTTAAATAACATTATCAAAAATTTAAATTTTATTTTATCATTGTTTTGAAGATTTTAAACGAAATTAACAGCAAATTTTATCGGAATAATAAATTATTAGCAACTTATTACAAAACAAACTTTTTTTGATTGCGATAATCCATGAATTGTCCGTCGAAGAAATTTCCTTTTACCGTTTAGTACAACAGAACTATTAATTTTAAATTACTTAATAATAACTCATATTATACTTCCTTAGCAATATATTTTAAATTCTTTAAATATATTTATTCGCATGGTTATAATTGTTCATTAATTATTATTTCCTAGATCCTTAATTTCTGTATTCACTTTTGAATTATCCGTGAATTCAATTTTTTTCCAACTTTTTAACTTAAGAACTATTTAGCATATTCAAGAGGACAACTATTTTTTACCTATTATAATCCTAAATTTATATATTTCACAAATATAATAGATAAACCCTACACCAATTATTACGAGAGCACCAGCAACAATTAGAAATATCGCCCATCCGGGAAGCGGTTTTTCTAAATTAGTGACATTTTTAGATAAATATCATTTACGAGCTATATTTTTCTCTTTTTTTGAAACGTTCGCTGTATTTTATAAGGGAAAGTTTAATAATTAATAAGAATTTATCAGAATAGATTTGATCGTTTATGAATGTTTTAATGTAAATTTATATAAATGATAAAAATTCGAAGTTAATTTTTTATTACCAAATACAGGTAAAATAACTATTTTTGGTACAAAAATGTTTTACCAATGGTTTGTTCCGGGGTTCCTAATCCATGTATAGGTGTTCCATTTTCACCTTAGTAATATTTTAACAATTACATTACTTGTTATATGTTATATTAATCTCATTTAAAGGTATGTTAATATTTATTTTTAGAACTCAATAAATATATCAGATTATGTTGTTTTTTTTACGAAGTACAGTTATATTTGTCTACGGTTTTACTTAAAATGTCTTACCAGGGTTTTGTTCCTGCTTGTTAATTTTTTCGTTAATCTCTGATTGAAATTCTTGGAAAAAATTTAATAATTTAAAAAAAATAACTGAAATATTATTTTTTTAAAAAATAAATTTTGGATTCGAAAAAGTTAATAAACTTTAAAATCGTATTCAATTATAAAATGTAACAATGAACTGATTTTTATTAAATGATAAAGCTTTCAACTATATAAAACAGATACTCTTAAAAGCAAGTAATAAATCTTCAATATATATTTTTTTATCTAAGATAAATTACATTATTCAATATAATCCACCCGAATTATCCAAACCAAAATATATGATTAATTTTGATTCAAGCTCTGAGGTTTTCATCGATGATAGTTTCTCTTAAATAATAACAGTAAAGTATCAAAATTTACCTTTACATTCTTCACTTAACAATGAATATTCTAAAGTATTTTTGAAATTATATTAAAAGTTAACCGTTATTTAGAACCATCGCTAGAATTTCAATGTATAGATCGTTTTGGTTGCATTCTAAAAATATTTTGAATGGTTCGTGAGATTTAACTTGATTGTAGAAATGTATCCACAAACTCCGATATCCTTTCTAGGTTTAATTGAGTAAAAAATTTAAATATAAGTTGATAGGTATAAAGAACTCAAAAATTTATAGTGTACACATATAAATTGCAATTGTTATGCATATTGATGATATTTCGTTTTTACTATGTAAAATACATTGACATATTTTCCTACACCAAAAATACCTACCTAGAAGATTAATATTATCCATAACGTCTAAATATATTTATTTTTTTACGTAAGAAATATATGGTAATATATTTTTTTTTAAAAAACATTTCAATAACAATATATATTACCTAAAATTTCGGGTTTCTAAAAAGATAATACTATTGAGTGTAATATATACTTGAAGATATGCTATTGCATCTAAAACATTTTTGAGATATTTACGCTTTGTAAAGCCCATTTGAATAATACCTATAAGTAAATATCCGTTAAGAAATATGGAATAAATAAAATACCATAATTATTTAAACATTTTGTTGAAGAAATAGTGTGGAAAATCAAATCCATATCTAGGTAGAATTTCATGGAATATAAATTAGGCACCAGACATTTGAACAATACCACAGTCAACTCCTAAAAAATTTTAGTGCTTATTTAAAAATCTTACTGGGGATATATTTAAACATAAATATCAAGGCTAAATACAGTTACATATGTTTTAAATAATTATTTTGTTCGTAGAAATGGTCATTTTATTTTTTTTTGTAATAATAAAATTACCCGATACCTCCCATTGTTTGATTATTTCTACAAAAATTTATAAAATAATTTATAAATATGAAGTTTGTTTGGTTTTTTAATTGTATTTTATTTTTATACAATTATAATCTTATTCGGACTATAATTTAAATGTAAATAATATCTATACTTGAAAGTCTGGTATTCAAGTTAGTTTCGCAATTAAACGCTATAAAATATATATAAAAAGTTTAAGAGATTGAACGATGATATGGATATCTGACTTTTATTGAATCAGAGCTTAGACTTATTATATCTTTAATGTCCGTAAAAGCTAAAAATAGTGACAGGTAAATAATATGTTATCACGGCAATCAATTACAGGCGTATCATCTTCAAATAATCATAAGATATCATTTTGAAACCTGATATACATTCCATCAAATGATCCGTTTCTACATTGACATTGTCTCCACACCCTAATACGGTTAATGTAAATTTTTTTATCTAATAAATTCATTTTAGAAAGACATTAAGAAATTAAAAAATATTTTCAAAGACATGACAAAATAGGGAATATATTAAAAGTAAATAAAAAATCAAATATATTTACATCTCTGTAATATCTGAATTGCGGTAGATTCTGTACTTACAACATTTTCCTCTAAAAAAATAAAATCAGTAATTGTTATATAATGAATTTATTAATTAATATTTTATTGTTTTTTATATTTATTCTTACTTTTTACAAAGTTTGAATAGGTTCGTGATTGTGTTTAAAGAGTAAAATTATTTTTGACTTATGAAATACATTAAAACCATATTTGGTCGGAAAACTGCATTATATAATATAAAAAAACCTTTTTATGTATTTTTGGATAGTTATTCATTATATTAGCCTAGGAATTAGTTTTAATAACTGTATATCAGCTTTCAAAATTCTGTATCTAATTGTTAATCGTAGTTGCAAACTGTTACTTCAAATCCATGAAAGTAATCTTTATGTGACGGAAATTTTAAAGTTCTATCCATTATACTGTTGTGTAAATGAGAAAATTCTTTATTAAATTTTTCAATATATTTTAAAAATAATTTTTAGCTAGGTTTTTATCTTCGTTGTTATTAAAACAAATGCAAATTTCTTTAATTCCATAATGTTATATTATTGCATAAACATAACACTCATTACTGATTTAAAATCATGTTATATCTTTTATACGATTATATTATTTTCAAAAATTACTGATATAAGATTTTCCGTATATGGTATATACTACTTATAGAATTTTTGTTTATCATTGAAGACATCCAAATTGGACAAAATTATCAACTTTATACTAATGAAAAAATGACTAAATATTCTATAGTCTTTAAAACATATATACTCAAAAATCACCAAGTAGTTTTTTTGAAGCTATCAAAATCAATATTTGAAATTAACGGAGAGTGAAGACAAAACCAATTGTTTAAATATGTTTTGACACATCATATGAAATGAACTACTATAAATTAAATTTAGTTAAAAATAAAAGTGTCTGTTCAGATTTATAATAATATATTAAAGGAAGGAATTATAACTTGTTTCATTCTGTTTTATCTACTATGATCAATTAAAACAATAAAAGATGCATTTTTTGCTGTTTCGAGAGTGCAAAAAATATTGTTAAACCAAATAAAAAATTCATTTTGGTGATTCCTGGTAAGTAACTCAAAATAATCTTCAGGGCACGATGATATATTTTGCTCAAACAGAAGATTGGAATAAAATATAATTAAAAAAATGTAAATCCTAATCGAAACAAAAATTATTTCAGAATGGATTCTATACTGCACAATTCTTTATGTCTGATTATTTTAATCGATTGGAATTAATAGGTAGCTTATAATAATCCGGCTACATAAATTTCTTTTATGATTTCCTATCTTTTATAGCAGTTTCAACATTTTTGTATTTTGTTATGTTACATAAAGAAATCACTCTTGTTTGATACTATATTAAAATTTATTACATATTTTAAAAATTTTGTTGTATATTATAAGCCAACAAAAATTATATCTTGAAATTGATTAAAGACATGTTTTACTCAAAACCAAAATAATCTAGCAAAAAGCACAATTAAAAAAAATCATAAAAACAAAATATATTTAGCATACAGTAATGTTTAAATTATATATCATTCTGATTGATCATGTAACTTTGATTTAACGATGAAGGCTAGTGAAATATATAAGTAATACTTAAACTTTCGTATTAGTAGATTAACCTACTAATATTCTGGATTTCAAAGAAAGAATATTTAAGAATAAAATAGGAAAAATAGTTCTGGTCCGAAACATGAAGTCAGCACAAAAAAATTTATTATTTATCTTATTAAATTTATTTAAAGAAGTTTTGATGAACAAAAATTTTATAAATGTGCAAAAATTATACTTATATATTATATTATGTTAAAACAATTTCTAAACAGTGTAACATATAATGATAAAAATAATAATTTCGTTAGAATCAATATTTTCTGCAAAATAAGTTATACATCAATAAATATATTAGGAGAAAAAATTATATGAAACCATCAAATACGATCTATATCAAAATTTCATTTCTTAGTTAATGACATGAAGATGAGTAAAAGTATGTATATTTGACCATCCTGATTCTAATCTTTATCGTGGTTGTTAGTCGATATGCATATTTTAGCAAAAAAAATAATTAATATTATTAATATTATTGTATTTGAATTGTGAAAAATGTATATACCCGAGTTTACTCCAGATCGAGGAGGACCTCGGTAACGTTGACCTAAAAATAGAGTAAGTTAAAAAATTTTAAAAATTTAAATAATGAACAAAATTGTTTTATTATTTAAGAAAAATATCCCACATCAAAACCAATCCTTGTGAAATTCACTTTTTTTGCATCACTAGAATCTATGTTGCATTAAATTAAAAATAAATAAATCTTAAACAAAATATTACCCAGCTATGAAACTCAATGTTTATATGAATAAACCAACAAAATTTCTTGCTTCATTTATAACAAAACGTAAAACTATAACAGATAAATATCTTTATTTACATTACAAGCCACATTCTGTTAAACCAAGAAATAAAAATTCATAAATAACTTAAAAATTGGTTTTAAAGTCAATTTTACTAAAAACTGAAAATCTGTATCCATGACCTAAAAATTAAAAAATAAAACAAAACAAGTTAATTTAACACAATAATGTCATTTTCATTCGAAACCGTACATTTAGCTAAATTGATAAGATAATAAATATTTCCTTTAAATAATTTACTATAGCCTTATGATCTTAGTACTTAACTAAACATTAAAAATGTATAAATTACCAAAAAATGTATTGTTGTTTGATCCCAAAAACAAAAATCAGCTGCAATATTTTCAATTCTAAATGAAATGTGGCTAATATATTAAATAACTACATAAAAAATAATTAACAGTAACTTTTTTAGATAAAATTATTTCCTAAATTTACACATTCCAGGTTCTTCGCATCTGAAATTTAGAGGCATGGTATTAGTTTGAAAATCAAGTGCAAAGATCTATAACTCTGATAAATACTTTTCAAAAATAACTGCACTTAATAAAAAAGATATATTAATACATTATAACACATTGATTAAGTTTAAAATTGAATTCAATAATATAAGACTTAAACAAAAAATTTTATTTTTATCATTAAAATATATTATCCCTTAATTTTCTAAGGAAATGAAATATTGCTCTTATAAATCATATGATAACAGCAATTTTAATACAAGCTTTTTTTTGTTAGCTATGGAGGAAAAAAAACCTTTACCTGCTCCTTACGTCTTCAGAGGCGGTTCAGTAAGATGGGTCTTACCTCCAGCCCGCTTTCGCGTCAGGTTAGGTCCCAGCCAGTGCTCCCCAGCGTTCTTGGCAAGCAGTGTAGGGTTTTCACCTATTAAAATAACCCCCATTACCTACCCTTATACTAGGGCTACGCTAACTTATCAGGCCTTCGTTCTCTGTTTTAATACAGGCTGAACAGCTAAAAGATGTTGAATATAAAAAAATTAACAATTTTTAATCCAGCTATGGTAATTCAATCATGTAAATACTTTCATGAATTTTACATTTAATTCTCTTTAATATATATATTTTACAATGAAAGTTCAACTTTACTACTATTTCTTAATTTTAAAAAATTTATTCAAATTGAAAATTTCAAAATAAGATAAGGTTTTGAAACTTGTCGAAATATCTTTTGATATATCTAATGGTGTTATATTAAATAATACAGTTTAGAAAACATTGGCTAATCATATCCTAAGTACTTGCTCGAAAATCATTTTATCAGTATAGATGTTTTATTACATTTTGTATAAGATTAAACGAATTGACAAAAGATATATGTTAAAAAATTATTCAGTAAAAATTAAATCAATGAAAAAATCTTTGATATATCCTGTTTGATCGACTAACTTTTAGGCATTTTTTTGCCGTCAGTCGAATTTAAACTTATACTTCTAACTCAAGAGTTCTTAATTTTTGTCACTGGATATCTCCACCAATTTTCAATAAAAATCGTTTTATTTTCTTCTAAATTTTGAAATTTTCATATACTTAATACATTATTCATCCTAATACATATATAGAAAAATATCATACTTTCTCCAGGATAATTTTTTTAAAGAAATTTCTAACCCTAAACATCATGAAGGATTTTATAGGTAACGTTTCAGAACAAAACCCGTTTACAAAATTTTGTAACACCTTGTTCACATGAAAATAAAGATTTTTCTCAAGCAAATATTGTTAGATAGTGCATAAGGACTGTTTTGCAGAAATGATTTTTTCAATATTATTTTTAGATAGCTTTTTGAAATCACTTTCATTTTAGAACTGACATGTTAAAATAATAAAGGGACTTCTCTAAGAGGTTATGTAGGAGAAACTCCTGATTGGAGATTATAGCACAATATTCGCATTGAAACGTCTTAAAAAGTACTAAGAATATCACCTCGGTATGTAATTTTGTAAATTAGATGTAAAATTCAAAGATTAAAATGTAATAAAATCCTATTAGTTATTAGAATAACACAATTCTTACTAACATTCATCAAAATATTCATCCTTTTCCTTGGAAAAATATGTATATAATAATAAAATTTAAAAATTATATCGAATATGTTGGAGGAAGTTAAAATTTTAGAATGGTTGATATCGTGTTCTTACACTATTCGCAACAGCTTTGAGGTCGTTAGTCGTATAAACTGTGTCAATAGAGAAGGAAATATAACATAAATTATATGAATTTTTATATACAAATTTTCTTTCTTTGTACAGATTGGAATTATGTATTCTATTAAAGTATGTTTTTGATCAAAAATTTGATAGAATTGATTGTTGAACAAGAGTTTCTTATTGAAAAATGTGTCATCGAGGAAAAAAAAATAACTTACCTCATTTTCATCAACAGATTATAATAATCGGACATCCTTGTCAGTAATTATTTTGTAATATTTCCCAAGAGATATAATTGAATAAGAAGGAGTAATTAAACGATATTTTTTATCTAAAAATTATCATAATTTCGTCTGCGATACTGCTGCAACCACCTAGTATGAAAAATGTTTTGTTATTATACGAAATTAATTGATGAGAATGAAGTGCCTTAATGATCATTATAGCATTAGGTACGTTTTCATGATTAATTCATTCATTAATGGCTATAAAAGAGTTTGATACATATTTTTATATTCCTCAATATAAAACAACGAATACTTAATATTAGCTGTTATTGTAATGTTTAATATGAAAATCTCAATTCATATGCTTTTTAATACACTTGCGAACTTACCTACAATCCTTTTGCAATCGAAATGTCTTAGCATAATTATAGTTAAATCATTTAAATAGAATAAATCCAGAGTACAATAATATGAGTTAAAGTCAATATTTCAAAAAGAATTTTTTGTATTTTAATATAAAAATATTTTATTTATTTATCTTTTTGGGAAAGTTTCCTTTTTTTCTCAAAATGTATTTTTTAATTTGTTATTTTTTTGTAAATACTTTTTATTATGATAAAACAAATTTTTCTTGATAAGATTATTAAATAAAAATTCATATCAAGTTAAATATTAAGGATCTGTATGAATGCAAAAATAATTATGAAATTCAGAATTTCTAAAATGAAATCATGGATTGTAGTTTTTGCTTCGAGATATAAATATCGATATAATTTTTAAAGTTACGTATTAACCTTTCATACATTGTCTCAACATAATTTTTGTAACTTAAATATAAGTGCTAGCATTCGCTGGCATAAAAAACTGATGTTAATTTAATCTATAAAAAACATATATAGAATGATTATACACTTTAATTTAAGAATACTTTTTGTGGTATGATCTATTTAATATTTTATTTATTGAAGTTTACTCTGGCATCATTAATAGGAATTTATCATGTTTGTTTATAAATGACATACAAACTCAGTTTTTATTATTACACAATAATTTATCTTAAATAAATTAGTCAAATATAAACACACTTGTCAACTGCAAAACTTCACTAATTTTTGACTATATTTTAGAGTTCGTTATAGGAAACTGGACTTTCTCTATAAAGAAGCTATAAAAAAATTTTCGAAGAATCAGTGCTGCAAAGTTAAGCGATGTAATGTATAAACACATAAAAATATAAATTCGGCACATATTACTTCCTGATATTATATATTGTCAATCATTTTGTTGGCAATTCATTATGGTTTCAAAAATAAGGAATAAAAGGCTCCTCCATATAATAATTCCAAATTGTAAATGCCTATTGGTATAAAAATAAATAGCTGTCTTTGTCAGATAGTCTCATAATAAAATACTGTTCCCTACAGTCTCATGGAATAAAAAAAAAAA
>LDMZ01017499.1:0-14366 GCA_001455285.1 Sphaeromyxa zaharoni
AAAAAAATAAAAGCATAAAGAAACTAAAAGTAATTATCAGAGCACAAGGGTAATTTCTTGCTCCAATTAAGATCTTTTTATTTCAATTAAAAATGAATTTTACTATATTGGATATAATTATAGTGGATTAAATATTAACTTGTTGTTAACACATTTTTATGTATAAGGGTACTGGAAAGTGAAAAGAATTACATTGATCACGAGAAAAGTTTGATTTATAAAACGAATTCTTGGTTATATACAAAAGAAAATCAATCGACACGAATGAACTATTGCATTACCAATAAAGAATGACACTGGTTTTTCTACTGTCACTTCCAAGAAATATTCTATATGAATAAAATAATACGTTATTGTATGAAGAACCTTTAATTTTATAGAATCATGTATAAAAATATCACGAGGCCATAGAATAATAAGAACAGAGTTTTAAATTTCACAATTAAATTAAAAAATAGCAAATTAATAATATCAACAGCAGATGTATTTCGATAGCGTCTCGTTTCGATAGAAAATTATAAGATAGCATTAAGACTCTCTAATACTAATCCGTAAGAGCAAGCGCAGGGGTTTTCATGAAGATGAATCCAACCGAATTCCATTATAATATTAGCTTGTCCAACAGCGAACTACAAAGATATTCGCGCCATTTCATTTTACCCGAATTTGGCGGGTCCGAAAGTTTTGAAAAAATATTTTATTGAATCATGTTTAGAGCAAAAAGTACTATTGAATAGTCGTGTTGCTGTTGTTGGTGCAGGAGGGTTAGGAAATATTGCTGCTTTATATCTAGGAGCATTAGGGGTGGGTATTTCAATTATTTAAAGTGGCTTTGAATAATAGGAAACATCTCAATTATAGATTTCGATAAGTTAGATCTGACCAACTTTAATCGTCAGATAGCTTACGCAGTCAACCAGACGGGTGAGTTCAAGGCTGTATGTTTAAGTAAAAGAATTAAAAAGTAAAAAAGGAACAGCATATATGAACGTTTTAGAATTAATCCTTCCATCAATGTTGAACCGATTATTGAAAAGCTGACACCAGAGAACTCTTTGCATATTCTTAAAGGGTATTTTGAACTATAATGAGTTCTAACGCACAAAGATACCAAACTGTTCTTGATTGTACCGATAATATCCCCGCTAGGTATTTGTTTAAATTACTAATATCATAGAAAATTTATATTTACCTCATTAAAACATGCATTATGAATCGAATTTCAACGTTTTTATGAATTAAATTTTTGAAACAATGTAATGTAACGTTATGCTTCCAATATAACAAAATAAAAGAAATAGAAGCCATTAAATATAGGGACTGGATTCGAACGTCGATTATCCGGAAAAATTGGTATTAGCGATTTCCTTTTTTTACGAGTAGTTCATGATAATCGAATATCCCTTATATGTACCTAAGCACAAAAAAATATAATTAATTTAAAAAATCCATCCCTATAGCAAAGTTTGATCGATTTCTTTTATTTTGTAAGTTCCAGTAAAGTACTCGAAGCTTTATCTATTTTGAAAAGAACATAATAAAGAATATCATAAAATAGTGTCATGCATGGGGATTTAATCTGTCGAATTATTTCTTATACACTGATATAATATACAGTGTAGGGAATTGAACGAATATTGTGACTTAGAATTTGATTAATTTACTGCCAAATATTTTATAATGTTAATAAAGAGAAATCATTCATTTGTAATTTCCTCCTAAATGCTGCCTATCACTGTTAAAATACCTAATACTGTTTGAAATTTAAATATATATCGAATGAATCATGCCTCGAGGATTATATGTTCAATTATTTTAGTAGGAATAAAATAACTACCCAACCATTATTCGTTACCTTTGGAATGGTATTGGTTACTCTGAAAATCGTTATTTTTTGACAATTCTGTTTATGTGCAGTTTTGATGATGAGATTTTTCAAAGTTTTATAAATTGAAAAGAAATCGTTTAATTTATTTTCCCTGCTAGCGAAAAAACGGTTGTTATTAAAGGAGATTAATTTTTTTTATAATGTGTTTTCAAATCTAGTATTGTATCTTAGATCAATTTTCGTTCCTTAAAATATTTTTGAAATTTTTTATAAAGCGAAGATTGCTCCTTTTTATAATATTTAAGTAAAAAATAACACCCGGCAAAGCTTTAGAATTTTTCAGATTTCAATTTTTTTCTCTTCTAATAACAATAAAAAATATTTTCTAGCACTAATAACTGCTCTAATATCAATGAAAAACCCTATTATACTATTATCTAATTTTCTTTTACATGAAAAATGTAATTAAGGTATTTTTTTATAAAATGTGACCTGAAGCGGGCTGAATAGGTAAGGAAGGCCAATTTTTTAACACATACAAACTATCCGAAAGTTTTACTTTTCATTGAATTGCATTAAACGTATTTTCTGGGATACAGAGAGATAACTATATTCATATCCATCACAAATTTCCAAGTCCTTCCGATTTACAAATTGGAGAAAATTTATTTTATTTCCCCTTTTTCGTTGCTATATCCAAATTTAATGACCTCCCAAGGATTTAGGATATTGTTATGCTAGATCCAGATTTATTATTTGTGTATATTACGACATCATGTCTACAAAAAAAGGTTTTAGTTTTATTTTTCTTGTTATACAGACTATTTTTTCAGAGTATAAATATTTCATAAAATTATGTGAAAGCTATATGCTTGATATATGTTTTAGTGTTAGATATATTATATTATCCACATATACTACCCTAAATATTAACTATATTCAATATACCATATATTTACAATATAAAAGATACAGTAGAACTCCGATTAAACAAATTAAACAGTATGTACAAAGCCCTCAAATTATTTTAAATAGGTGATTGCGGTATAGGAGACTTTTGTGCTAAATTAAGCTTTAGAAACAGAAAATATGATTGAATTATTTCGTAATATTAAGTTAATTGGAATTTGATAAAAAATGTTTGATTTACCATGTTTTAGAGCTTACAAACTGTTTTCAATTCCATGCTTTTGCCTATTTTTATATGTACAATAGTCATTCATTAAGATTTAACAGGATTAATATTTGGTTTAAATCTTTTCCAGAATACAATACATATATATTTTTTAAACGCAACATGAAACGTTTTAAAATCTGCGTCCAATATATTTTAAAATAGCTTATTTCTATAGAGACGCTTTATAAACTTATTTTATTCGGTCAAAATCACTTGATGAAATTCATTAACAATAAATCAAAACTTTTTTTATTACTATATATTGCTATTTCTTGTTAAAATATAGATATTACATAAACGATGCTTGTGTCAAATTGAATATTCCATATGTTTTTGGGGCGGCATTGAAATGGATGGGTCAGGTATTAAGCTTTATATTTTAACAGGTTATTTATAAGCTCAGTGTATTTAACTTCAATGGGGGACCCTGTTATAGGTGCTTATATCCAATACCACCAGATTATCCTGGATCTTGTGACGACGATGGAATATTTGGGCCTGGTAAAATTAAATTATTTTGTAAAACTTTCTAAAGTGACAGGAATTATTGGTAGTCTTCAAGCAATCGAGGCAGTTAAAGTAATACTTGGATTAAATGGTAGTTTTATTTCTGTATTTTTTATTTAAAATATTTATTTCTACTAATTTATTATGTATATTAGATAATTTATTAATTAACTTATTGAATATTTTATAGATATTATTGCTATGTTAAAGTGTAACGTCTTATAATTCTTCGTTTTAAATATTGGACTTTAATATATGAACCACTCTAAAAAACAGCATTATTCAAAAATGAAAATTTTTTTAACACTAGTTTTGATATTATATGCTGCAATTATTGTTTTTAGATATTGAAACTTTAGCCATGAATCAAATTGCACAGGAAATTACGATTAAAAAACCAAGATATATAAACTGCATCATTTTTATTAACAGATCTTAGTTATTTTATTATGATGCTAAACAAAAAATAATTACTAACCAATTTTTAATTCCTTATTTGAAATTCATATTTTACATATTTAGACACATTCTCCCAAAAACTCTTTGTGTTCGATGCTCTCTCCTGCAGTTCAAAAGTGGTCAAA
This sequence comes from Sphaeromyxa zaharoni, assembly GCA_001455285.1. Lineage (NCBI taxonomy): Eukaryota > Metazoa > Cnidaria > Myxozoa > Bivalvulida > Sphaeromyxidae > Sphaeromyxa > Sphaeromyxa zaharoni. The sequence goes on from LDMZ01017499.1 coordinate 4,097, forward strand.
ATTAGAAATAAGAGCCTGGATTGTATGTGTTCAAATGAGAAAGCTGTTGGTTGTGAAATTGATGAATCAATTTTTTGCAAGCAGTACTGGTTTGTTTTGGATTTTTAAGTTATAATAAAAAAGTAATGTCACACCAAATTTTGAAATATCGGTAAATGTAGTTTAATGGTTGTTTTTTTTTATAATTTAGGATTTCAAAAAACACTGGTTTGACAACAATTACATTCTAGTTGATGTTCGAGTAAAAGAACAGTTTGGCGCTGCCAGCTTCCAGCAAGCTATTAGTAAGATATACAATTTTTATACAAAATAAATCAGATTTCCCTATTCAAGATCTTTTGGAAACAGATCCCTCATCCTTTTTAGAATGGTTGAAAAAATCAAAGCCTTCATTAAACAATGTTGATACCTGTACGTTCCATAACTATTTTTCTAAACTTTTAGTGATATTTCTTTGTCGTAGAGGAAATAGCTCAAAGAATGCTGTAAACCTTTGTATAAAGCATCGTGAAGTCTTCGAAAAGTCCGGCTATAAGAATATTTTACATATAAAAGGAGGACTCCTAGAATGGAACAAATCTGTTGATTCAAAGTATCCATATTTTTAACTTCTTTTTAAAATTCTTGTATTGTGGATAGATTAGAAATATAATTTTTCATGTAGATTTGTATTCTAGTAAAAATTTTTAAAGAATATCATTTGAATAACTTTTTTTATAACTAATTTTCTCCAAGTTACAGCAGAAAATCAAAAAAAATTATAGTGTTTTACTTTTTATAGAAAGAATGATATCGGTCGTTAAGCCTTTCTGCAAAAAAAGTTATTTGTAAAACCTAGATTTAAAATTTCTTCGTTTTTATAATCTTTTAAAAGTTATTCATAAAAAATTAATGTTATTTCTATATTGTGTTTATATTTTAGTTTAAATTTAGAACAGTAATATTTTTTTGAAATCAATAAAACGATTGTGCTGTCTGTGTATTTTTATGCATGTTTGCTTGTTCTCTTAAATACTATGTAAAATAATAATCAAATGTTTACCGAAAAAAATTTTCCTTTTCAACTAATCATTACTCTGTAATATTATATTTATACGTCTGTTACAACGCTCGTTTTGTAAAACAAGTCTGCAATTACATATCCTCCATAATGTAACATTGAAGAATAATTTAGAATTTCTAGGTTAAAAAATCGTTAAAATCCAATGGATTCTCATTTTATTTTTGAGTATTTTTTGGACTAACTATCAACCCTCTTATTGCTGCCCTAATACAATACATCGGTTTTCCACTATTTTTAAATATAATATTAATGGCATTAAGTTGAAATTTCTTTATACGAACACTTCAGATAATTAAATAAACGTATAGATATTATTATAAAAATTTTAACAAATATTAAATAAATAAAAAAGTTTTTTGGTAAAAAAATTGTGAGACCATATACAACACCTACGTAAAATTAAAATTTTTAAAATGTTAGTTACGGCTATTTCGCATATTATGTTATGATATAAATTGAGAATTATGCTTTCTAATAATCTCAACCTGTTTTTTTAATGTATGAGGCTTGAGTTCAAAACAGCGTGAAGTTTAAATCTTTAATCATTTTGTATTGAGGTATATAGCTTTGCCTTCAATATTCTATTTATGAATGTTTCTTAAAGATATCAAAAAAGGGTAAAATACGGAGATGTTATAGGCCAGGTAAATACTAATCATTTTACTTTTTAAACAAACGATCATATAACCTTAGTGAGAACAATGGAATTATTTTACATGATACGAATTTATTTTTCAGAGTATTTCGAATGCAATGACATTCAAAATAATTCTAAAATCTCTTGGTGAATATTGCTAGACATCTTGGATTACAAAAATATAATTTTTATTTTTCGAAATAGTACAGGCTTTCTTACTACTCGAAGGATTTACCTATAAAATTTTTACCCGATTAAAAAAAATATTAAGAAGAACATCCATCAATAGTAATCATTTTAATCTGAGTAATGTAAAATAATTTTATAATTAAAATATCTAATATCATCAGTATACTAAAATTTCGAGTTACTTCTAGATTAAGGATAAATCAGCCATGTTGAGTTTTAATTATCTGTTGCATTTTAGAAGACACAGGACATTTTAACTTACCCTCTTCTAATATAAGAATCAGTATCAATAAATTTTTTTTCCACTCCAAACATTCAAATTAAAAACTTGTTTTATATTGAAGGAAAGTATTGTGGAATCTATTTTTATTTTAGTATTTTGCCATTATAAATTTAGATAGGGCTTCTGATTTCTTGTTTGAACTTTTCTGCATTCAATTTTCTATATATCTTTAAAAAATTCGTTATTTATACTTCATAAGAAATATATTTTGTAAAATCACTATAACAATTTTCATATTGAATTTAATATTTTAACTCATGTTTTAATAAAATAAGAAATTTAATATTTTTTTTACTATGTCGTATATTTCTATACTGCTCTCTGAATATATAAAGTGTAATCTCGATATTGTATATTTTAAAAAATGTAAAAGGGAAAAAAATAAATTGTATTCCAAAGATAAATTATGCTATTAAAAGAATAAACATTACTGAAATACGAAGGAAAATATTTTACTCTTATTTTTATGAAAATGGATATATTTGCTATAGGGTATTAAAATCCATGTTTTCACTCGAATAAATTTTAAATTAATATGGAAAAATTGAATATATGTGGAAACTGTCCAAGTTTTTTCTTAAGTGTAGCTTAAAATATATTTTTAGTATAGGTAACAGTTCAATCTTTTATGCAGAAATAGATAATTTATTGATATTAAGATAATCACAGTGAAATATTAAGAAAATTTAGTATTTATTTATTAAATTTAATAAATTTTTTTTGCAAAAAATATTCTTCCGATTTATTTTTATTTTCCTTCATTAACACAGTTGCGGTACGACTCATAAAATCCACTCTGAAACAAATTAAAACTATTGCAATAAAATTTGAAAAAAATTTCAAGATCAAAAATAAAAAAAATAATGAATTATTTTAGTAAATAATTTTTAAATCATATCTATATATAAGAAAATAGTATATTTCAAAATTCCAGGCATCTAAAATATCAATAAAGACAACTATCAACTTCTTAATTAAAAATTAGTTGATATTATAGGCCTTTTAAATTTAAGAAATCTTTTTATTTATTAAACTTTGCACTAAGTGAAAAAGTTGATCTCTCTATCCAACTACTAAGCATGATTAGATTGAACATTTAATAAATTGCTATGCAGATCTAAGAAGGTATAAATTTTTATCTGGTTGATATCTTTTTTTATGATTATTTGTTCCTACAAACGGACACTATAAAAGGTTGATTAAACTTAATATGAGCCGAGGCAATCTAGAAGGTAAAATATTATAGGATACTATCGGATTTACTTGAGAAAACTTTTCTCTTAATGTTTTTAGTAAATTAAAAATTCCCTGTTTTACAGGAATTTCCGATCCTCCCAAAAGTGATGTTTAAGAAAATCTTGAGATGCGTTCAATAGTTTTTGAAATTTTTAAATAAAGTTACATAACAGAAAAACTAATTTAATTGATATAGACAAAATATTTTTCTGAAATTAAGTTTGTTGATCATGCCAAAACTGTTTAAAAACTTTTATTAAGAAAAAATTCAATCTAATTTTTACCATTCAACAGGTTTTGAATCGAATTTGTGATTCTAATAATATAGGGCAGAGTAAATCTAATATCAATAAGTTTTTCTATATTTAAAAAATTTGACACGGATTCATTTTGTTGGATATTGTGAAGTTTTTATTTCTAAGTAAATTCTAACTAAAAAATGCTATAAAATGTCACGAACCTATTATATATCACAACTATAAATTTTTTTTTAATTTTTACTGTTCATCATAAAAAATAAATATAATACAAATAAACACAGCATAAGTCTGATTAGTATATTTTTGAGATTTCTATCTGAGGTAATTTCATTTCATTTTGAATTGAAAATTAATTTTAAGATGGAAATGCTGTTATAAATTGAATTTATATCGTGACAAAGAATATATTTATAAAAATGATTGTAAAATAAATACGTATTATATAAACAATCGAATAAATACAGAAAATTGAAGCAAAAACGAGAACTTTTAAGTTCTCAAAATATTGATTTTTAATGATAATATTTAAACATACAATATAACGTATCCTAAAGATAGTTATTATTTAATTAGTATTAAAAAATCAATTTGATAAATTATTACGGAAGTTGGAGGATGTCATTTGATGGTATAGCCTTTTTATTATAAATCTAGAATTTTACCTTAATCTATCGCTTTCAAAAAAGTACTAGCAGACTATCAAAATCAATTATAAGTTATAAAATAGAGAGAAATAATCAATACATAATTGGTTTTTTAACTTTTTGTAAGCTCCGGTGACACCAAGTATGCGTACATGCACAGTCTGAACATAAATATAAAATTAGGACGGTTAACGTGTATTTAATTGTGGACATAATATTCCAAGCTAACGCAATTAAAAATTTATTGTCTTTCGTAGGTACATACATTTAGTGGTGCATTTTTATATAAATTTTTCTCTTGAATAAAACTTTGAGGGATATTATTATTTGGAATATTTTGAATGTATGCTTTCAAATATTAATATAAGCATTCTAACTTAAAAATGCAAAAATATACGTACACTAAAGTAGAAGTCAATTCATTTTAGTTCATGACAGGGATTTGTTTTCTCCACTGTTCCATTTACACAGGACTGTCAATGAATAATTCTATTGATGGGAAGATGGAATAATTTATACATATGATTTGATAATATTAAATGATATGATATCCTTATGCTGTCACACATATTTGTTTTAATAAGTTGGTACTTTTTATTACTAAAATTTTTGGTTCAAAAAATTATAAAATATTTTCAAAATATAGTAGAATTTAAAAAGGCTTAGAACGGGTTTTAGGCAGTAAAATAAAAAAATAAGGTTGTGCCAATTACAGTGGCTGTGTGGAATTTTAAAAAATTTAATAGGCTTATTTAAAAATTAAATTGGGTAGTGTGTTTGAAATTGGATAGGAAAGAAATACTATTCAGTAGACAGAGATAGAATTAACGAAATATAATATATTTTGATAATTATTTTAGCCAAAAAAATCAAATAAATCCGATATTATTCTCAAATTTGTTGTGATGATGCCATTTAATATTATTTCTCATCGTATATAAAATTGTGTTTTTTGAAGGTTTTCCATAACACAGATATGAAAGATGTGATCAAAAGTATAATAGAAGAATTAGGTTTTATTAAAATCAGATATCTCTGAAACTAAAATCATTGTTAACTCATCGATACCTGATCATAAACGAGCGCTTTGTCGAAATATTTCAAATATAAAATGATAAAAATATTTTGAACACATTAAATAACTTGTTAATTGTATAAAATATACAATACGTGGTTTTATCAATTTTTTTGTTCAGCCACAGCGAAAAAACATTGAATTCCTAAAAAACAACTTTTATTAATCCTGCAAATACCCGTGTGTTGGTGTTATACCATGAAATATAATTCTCTCCAAATGAAATAAAGCGGGAGGAACATTTTAGTTAATTATTGCCTTTAAAGAATAGCAAGAAAAAAGGAATTAGAATTGTAAAATTATGTAGAAATATAAAAAAAATCTGTAAAAAAAGCTCCGAAACATATTTTAGGATTTCGGATATAAATCCCACAGTCCTTAAAATTTTTTACCATCTTTTTTCTTGGAGCACAGTAATTGATTCTGTCACTAAATCATGTAAAATTTTTAAGTACTTATTTATTCTTATTAGTCCCGCCTTAAGAGATTCGAATAGAAAAAAAAGATATTTCATTAAACTCTACTTATTTTTCGTTTTCTCGATCAATATTTGATATTTTGAAGTGTTATTATTCATATAAAAGAGTTAAAATGACCGAAATATTTAATTTTTGTTGGAGGCTCTTCCTGTTGAAAATAGTGACTTTATAGAAATAAATCCAAAACCCTCTATTCAAGCCTTGATGTTTGCTTTACGATATCTTTTTAATGCTAATTTAAAATCCCTTAAAACACTATTTAATCATTACTGGCGTCGATATCATATGAAATTATATCAAAAAAATTATTTAGAGAAAATTATTGAGGCCGAATCTGATATTAATTTTTTTCGTGTTGACCATTTTATCAAATTTCTTGTATACTTAGTTAAAAATAAAATTTAAAAGCATAATTCTTTTTGGTTCTCATAGCTTTATTTCTTTTTTTTTCGGATTAAATAATTTTGTTTATATAAATAAATCGGACCAGGGCAACATGATTTTACTAAAGGAACCAACAATTATTGCTTCAATCCAATTAAACCCAGCGAAGCATTTTTTATTTTCTGTATTAGATATACAATAGTAAAGGATCGTTAAAATATTTCTAGAATTTAAAGAATTAATAGCCTGCATTTATTAAAAGACTATTGCATAATTTCATATCTATAAAAAAAATTTTAAAAAGAATTGTAATATTCCATTTTTGTAAAAAAATAGTTGACGAAATCAAAAATTTAAATTATAATTTAATAGTATATGTTGAAGGATTAATATAATAGGTTGTTTATAATTTTTTTCATAAAAATAATAATTTAAAAAATCGCTGGGATCTCTTTCAATGCATTAAATAATATTCGATGTAAGATATAGAAAATATAATATAAAAAAATTGTTTAACATATTTTAAAATAAAATATATAACGTTTTTTAAGAACGATGATGTTTTAGATTTTCTGACTTATAAACAAGCAGGTAAAAGTTTCGTAATCTTACACTCAAAAATAGTTTCAAATAAATCAAAAATTTTTTGCCTCCATTATATAACAATTTAAGATCTAAAATATTCAAATATTGCATATGAAATACACTATTCAAATTTGATACAATTAAATGTGATAATTTGGTATTTTCTTCTAAAATTTTATTGAAATACATCCTTAAAGTAAAATATATATATATGGTTATAGTTTGAGGTGTAATGATTTTATTATTATACATATATCAATAATTTGTTACAACCAGTTTTCATACAACTTGTCAATTCCATCATTCCTATTTCAACACTTCGATTATTCAGAAGTATTTACGTATTTGTGATTCACAAACAACAAACTTAAATATGGTTTGGAAACGATCGGTACTGTTAATAATAAGCTGAGACGAAGTACGAGGAATACGAAGCAAGATCAAATTCCTTTTAATCGAGGGCTTAGTGCTCTAAACACTATTGGCCACAAGGATCCTAGCATAATAATGTTGACAAATCTTATTGTCTGTTTTCCTTTTTAGCTTAACTAATCAGTAATAAAAAAGATAAATTTGTATATAAAAATTCCTTTATTATGATGTATTCCGAAATATAGCGCCTTTCTAATACCATTGCATGAATATCAATTTTAATATAAATATAAGCCCTTTTTAGAATTTTTTTGTTATTTCCTTCTGCTAACATTTACTTCTAAACTTTAAATTTCCATAAAAACATTTTTTGTCATTAGTAACTATTTCTAAAGGAATTTACAGTTATATGCTGTTGTTGCTTTTCCATGGTTGGTATTGATCAATAAGATTTAGCTTTTTAAACATGATTTGACCAGAGAACTCTTTTGGTATTAAGATCATTACTTTCAAGAAGACTTTGATTTTTAAAATGATAAGACAGTTACACGATTAAGATTTCTCGTTTTGGTAATTTTATTATGAAATTATATTAATCATTCAGCGTGAAATGCTTCATTTTTTAATTGAAAAGTCATTTCTGGGTTGTCCTTTTTACAAGGACTTATTTTATACATTAAAGATTTCAATGAAACTATCAGGGCCCTTATTCCTCTCTAAAATAAAAAATAGAATACAAATGGAAAAAGCATTATTTATTTCATGTAAAGTCCGTTTTTAAGTCCAAAAATATACATCATTGACATGATATATCAAATCAGAATTTTCGGAAAATTTTAAAGCTAAGCTATCTTTAGGAATACTGCAGAAACATGAAATTTTAGTATCAATGGAAAAAGTGAGGGAAACTGTTAAAAACAGTGAAATTTATACAATTATATAATTTTTGTATCTTAATACATTAACTTCGTGCAGCGTACGATTTAGATAATGCTTTCATTAACTTAATTTTTAATCTGATACAAATATTTACACGTGTTCAAGAGATATAATATAAAATATATCTTTGATAGGGTATTAATAAGAAATTTTATCGATTATCAATTTTTTGTTATAATATTTGTTCATTAATTCAGTTGTTGCATTTTCGAACTGTTCCATTAACTTAACAATTAGTAAATATACTTTTTGAAACAGTTTACTTGATTTTTTTCTTTGTTCATTTTTCTCTGATATTTAATGACATAACCGATCAGAACAGAACAGAATAAAACAAACATTAATATTGCAGAGCTCATTATTAGTACATTCATCCTTTTCTCAAACTTGCAAGTCTCGGATTCACTATATGTGTTTACTTTTAAAAAAATTACCTTAAATAAAACTTAGTTACAATTACACCAGCTATTCTTTGATTGTACATGACATCATGAAGAACCTTCCTGTTTACTGATTTTATTAAAGAGCAGTTAAAATATTTTGCTTGATCTAACAACATTATTTCCATTTTAACCTTTTCATGACTATAACAAAGACTTTTAAATAGAAAATCAGAATAATGTATTCTGATTCGGTGGGAAAAAGATGAAATAAATTTTCCGAATTCTTTGAAATCGTTTTGTATAGGAAAATGAGTTTGATTAAATTCCATTTTCATGGTTAAGTGATTTCTTCTTTTTGACAACGTTGACGAATCAAGGCTCTCAACATTAATATTCACGTCATATTTCGATTCTTCACCTTTGGAATCAACTGCATGAAGCAAAAGTAAACACTTTTGTCCAGAATGTTCCTGAAATGCTAGTATTCCTAAGTAAGCATTAGAATGGACATCAATGAAAGGGTTATTTCGACACTCTGAATATTCCATATATTTTTGAGAGCATTCGAACTTCTTAATCACGAAACTCTTTATACCATATTCTTTATATCCAAGAAATTCGTATAAATATACCATCTTAATAGATCCAATTTTAGATTCGATACTATATTGAGAAGTATATCCAAAATTACTGAACAGAAACACAAAATAAAGCAAAAACTCTTGATTCATTCTTTTCAGACTAGCTACAGGCAAAAAACACTTTGTAGTCATAAATAATCCCATATTACAATAAAAAGTGTTTTTGTAGATTACTATATATACAGAAAATTCATTCTTTTTACTTCTCGTGGATTTTTTATTTAATTCATTAATAAATTAAAATAATTTAAATTTTTTTTTATTATTTTGATAAAAGAATAATTAATTTTTCATACACAATATAAAACTTCTAACTATAAATCTTATATAACTTTTTTGTAAAACATAATGTTTGGAACAATATAGAAATATTTCACAGGTAAAAACATATTTAATATCGGTCTGCTACATTAAAAATATATTCATTAAATATAGTAATCATATAATATTGAATAACATGAACAATCAGGGATAATGGCATTTTAAAAATCGAATAATATATCAAAGGATTCTTATCTAACTATATATTTTATGTTCTGCCTTCACTATTAAAATTATATCTAGAATAGTCATATCGTATTAATAAAAATAGAAGTGAATACATTTGATCGCGGAAGGATGATTGTTAAATATATTTTTTATTATTTACATCATTTAATCTTCATATCTTGTTTCCTTAGATAATAGGAAGGTTCAAACATTTTTGAGTGTTTTTAGACATGAAGTATTTATTGTTTCATGATTATATTTTATATTTAAAAAAACCAAAAAATGCTAAACAGTATCGAATCCTGAGGAAAAAATAAACGCAATTCATTTTGCTAAAAAACTTTTTTTCGTTAATTAAAAGTAATTATAATTATACAAATCAAATTAAATCTGATTTTAAATATTTGAAAAAAAGCTTGACATTTAATTTTTTAGACATGTAAAATATGTCTGTAAAAATAATTTTAAAACCTAAAATAATATGATCCCCAATTTTATGCAAGCTGATATTTCTTCAATAATATAGTTCACATGTTTGGATCAGTCCACATGCATGATTTTGGAAAAGTAATTTCAATTCCTTTTCATTATATCAACACGCACACACACAC
>LDMZ01017513.1:0-20037 GCA_001455285.1 Sphaeromyxa zaharoni
TAATTATATACCAAAAAAATTAAACTATCCTATGTGTCCAGACTTTATGGACACCCTGTATATTACTCCAATAAACGATAATATTTTTTAAGCATATCCCAATCAAATTTTATAGAGATCAAACATAATTTGGATTTTTGTAGAAGACGTTACATGGCTGTCTAATTGTTCAATTATTTTTACAATAAATTACTATTTAATTATAATTGGGAATAATATTTTGAATATGAAAATATAATGTTAGTTTTACAGATTGTTCTGACCGATGAGATCCCATTAATAAACTTTTATATGAACCCGATTTCAAATGATTTTACCTAAGTGGTTTTTAAAAAATGTTCACCACCCATTCCAGTAGATATATAGTTATGATTACAAAAAATTGTATATTCAACATTTTAAAATATCCTTTTTCAAAATAAGAAATGAAAATTAATAAATTTAAATCGTTATTGAAACAGCATGGTTCAGATTTGTTATATATCGGAAGGTATATGGTTTTATTTAAATAACTGTTTTAATTTAACTTATTAGAAAGGAGAAAGAAATATTTTGTATAAACCCACGATTTTACTCCCTAGTTATTATATGTTACTATAAATACTTTTTATTAATATTCCAATACTTGATTATGTTTATTCTAATTACAATCAAATCTTGTATAAAATTAGTACGATTTAATGTATTGGTCAATATAATTCCGAGCTGAAATTTCTAAAACCGTAAAAAAACTTAGAAAAATTCTAATATTCATATATGTTATAAGGTGAAATAGACCTAGCATATTATTTAACAATTTCTATTTTAAAACATTTATCACAAACTCTTAAAGGGGTTTTCGAAATATTTTGAAGAATCATTTTGTTTGAAGAACAATTTTTGCAAACGATTTGCCCACAAGATCTGCAATGGTGCTAATAATAATTATCAAACGGCATTTACGAAACACCCTTCTGTTTACGGCTGTAAATCTAGTAGAATTGCAATTCATGCATACTTTCGATTCAGAATCAGGTATCCAGGCTGGTGCGTGTTCCAACCAACTACTACCCATTCCGGTTTGATTAATCCTTAATTGCTGGGCTTGGTTAATTTGAAACACCCATTCTGATCTTTCCTCCTCCAAATCAACTGAGAAAAACATTGATTTTGATGGTGCTGAAATTTTTAATACATTCTTATATTCTATAACAAAGTGAAAAGTTTTAAAATTAATTTGTGTATATATTTATTGTAAATAAAACAATACTTACCTTTAAAATCTGTAAATACTTCTGCGCTAATATCAGCAGTGTCAAACAATTTCGGATCACGATACTTAACAACAATTTTAATTAAATGAAAATTAATATTTTAAAAACATTAAGTTTAAATTTGAAAAGTATTTTTATTTCCATAAGATAAATAATATTAAAACACATATATCTTTTTTTTGTAAATGCATTAAAAACCAGCCTTCGATGTCATGTATATAAAATTTGATGTAAAAAACAAATCCAGCAACATATGTTCTAGTAATGATTTATAAATATTTTTCACATCACTTTATGTTTAAAACATTTCTTTTCATCTAGATTAGTTTATTGAATTTTCCGAAAAGACCTAAAAAATCTCTTATATATATCCAAAAGATAAATTGTAAAATTTGTTCGGGTATAATGGTAATCAAAAATGCAAATTTACTGTTTTTAAAACAAATAGTTTCAAGATAATTCGAAAATTTAACCGAATAGATAAAAAAATCTTTCTTCCTGGAAAAATTAAATTGGAAAATTTTTTTAAGAAACAGAGACATGTCGTAAATTTTAAGAAAAAGATTACAAACATTGCCTTTGTTTTGAAATTTTTTTAAATTTTTTTGCGACTATTTTTTTGATCAGCTAAAATATGTTAAATAACCTGTATTTTTTTTTACTTCCGTATATTTTTCATTATTTCAAAATGTTCTATGCAATTATGTTAATAGCTTAATTATTTATCCGATTTGTTTTAGTTCGTAATATCAATGGAGTGCAGGAATTACTGTGATTATTTAAATACGATGAAAGAGCGATAATATTTAAAATTTGTTGATTTTTTTAAGGCATGTTTCAAATATTTCATCATCAATTTTTTTAGTTATAAGTTACTCAATTTCAGAAAGATGAATTTGAAAGAGCCCGAGGGTAATTTATAATATTTTGGTGATAAAAATTCATAAAATAATGTTGTTTTTAAACTATATATAAATAATATGAATTAATTACCGACAAAAAATCTATTAATACGTCACACGGAATAGTGATGGCTTAATTATAAATTAAAAGAAAAATATAATTGATTAATACAAATTATGAACGAAAATTTTTTTCATTAATTGTAAAATGATATCCAAATATTAAAATCTTTTTCTATCAAAAAATATTCTTATTAATAGCACCAAAAAGCTAATTAAGTTACTGTTGATGACAGGAAGTGAAATTCTTTATAAATATTTTATGAAATCGCATTAATATTGTTTATATATAATTAAAAATTATAAAATTTTTCAACAAAATTAAAATACCGACATAAAGGTTATCTCTAATAATGTTCAAAAAAGAAATGTCAAAGATTTTAATAGTTTAATTTTTTTTCCACCACCTTGTTGATTTAAATCATAATTTTATTTATTTCATGTTGTTTATAAGTAATTTTGGAAGATTCATAATTATTTTAACGATTTTCGGATAAATATTTAAATTGACTTATTGATCAATTACCGGAACACGCTATAATCTGTGTTATACGTTTATTTTTAGATATAAAAATAAAAAAAATCTATAGCCTAATAAATTTTAATTCTTTTATGCAATTTGGCTTTAAGTAAATTTAAAAAAAAACTATTTAAACCCATAGATACTAACTATATTTTGTAAAAAGGTAAATATAATTATATATTCTACTTTTTGGAATTGGAAAAAATTTGAAAATTACGGGGTAAATACAAAATTTTGATTTGTTATAACAGCAATCTTAAGATAAAAATATGCTTTTTTTCAGAAATATTAAGTTTAATTTTCGGTTTGAACAAATATAAAAAAATTATCAATTAATAAAATATCATTATTAATACAATTAAAAGATAAAATTTGATTATAAACTGCGGTATGTTGCTATTAAATATTAATATTCTATTAAACGGTTTGTAAAAATAATATTTATAAATCTGTTATATAGAAAAAGCTTAAGCCTAATCATTTTAAGAGAAATGCTTTCAACCTCTGTTGAAAAATTAGGTGACCAAAAACCCAAACAAAACAAATAAAATGCAAATTAAATGTAATTTAATTTTTATACATACGTAAATATGCACTGCATAATATAATTGTGTATTTTCGGTTGATTTAGAATATTGAATGTTTTAATAATTAACAAAGTTAATTTTTCTATGAAATAATTTTTTTATAATGGTTTATTATTATTTCCTGGGAAATTGCTATCTAATCAAAAATTCTAGAGTATGAATATTTCAATTTTGCAGTTAATTCACTCGAAAAATACGTTTCATACAATTTGAAAAACAAACATGTTTCATATTATAAAAAAACGTTATTTAATTTTTCTTTTTGGATATTCTAAAATTTTTTAATATTTTTTCGGTTTTAATATTTAATTTGGAATTTCAGGATAAACGGATAATTATTTGACAATATTTTTTTGTAACTACGTTTATACTTGGTTTTTATTTTAAAATTTTTAAAAGGATATATTTTTTTAAAGGATTTACTGCCAGTATAATTCATCGGGTTATAAATTATAATTATATTATTTGAAATGACTGAAGATATTATAATCAGAAAATTAATAGTCGATTTGGCAAAAAAATTTCAAGAGTTTTATGAATTGCTTATTCATTAATAAGAATAAATTAATTATGATTAATTTAAAATGGTAGATATTTTTATGATCCGTAAAATATAAATGTAAACTAATCCAAGGGTAATTTTTAATACATACAAAATATATTTTTGTTTCCAGATATGATAAAAATAAAAAAATCCTAATAAAAAAATTTTATAGATGATAAAGAAGTTTTACGGTAATTCTTGCTTTTAACATTGAAAATGAAGTTATAAATTTTCAATTTACCAGAGGGTAACATTAAAAAACCATTATAAATTTATTTATGTGACAATCTTTATATATAGGTAACAAACATGGCATCCATTATAATTTGTAACACTGCACAGAATTTGAATTCTGAAAGATCATGAATTATAGTTGAAATATACATTAAGGATATGTTCATTTGAAAAATTAAATATTTCGACCCGCAATAAAATGTATGAAAAACGTGTTAATTCCAGTCTGTCTATTTTTTCCCATTCAAAAAGAGATTACAAAGATTTATTACCATTAAGTAATATATGATAAATATATATTAATCTATTTTTTATTTTTTTTATATTTTTAAAATTTTTCAACAAGTCAAATAAACTTTTATTTTAAGCAAAATATTTATATGCAAACTTAGTGATTATAAAAAATATGGAAAATAGTTTTAATAAATAAAATTTATTTGTTAGAATTAAGATTTTATCGAGGCTATTTCTGGAATATATTTGGCTATATATGTATTTAGATTTTTTTTAAATGCCTGAAATTTGGTTTAAATTTGAAAAATTTTGTGTTAATCCTCCTTCTTTTAGTAAGCACAATATTAGTGGATTTTAGTTAAATCAATTTTATTTTTACTGTCAATATTTATTCTAATGGAATTAATTGATTATCAAACTGTATTATTTGAACCAGGCTCATTTTTATTATGGTTTTCAAAATATGTTTGCTCTTTGATATATCAATTATTATTATTATATTTTTTATCCATTTGCATAATATTCGTATTTTATTGAAGGATGTGTTGCAAAAAAAATTTCTTACATGGTTACAAATATTTTAGAAATAAAAATTACATTAATTATTTCTAATATTAAGCAATTTTTATCTCTTTCAAACCATTAATATTAATAAATGTTGCAAAATGAATGTATTTTAGATTTTCGGAATGCATCAAATTGATGATTCTATGAATACGAAAAATTTGTTTTAGGAATTTTAAAAAATATTCTGAACTAGATTAAAAGATTTTACGAGTTTATTATTTTAACACTCCTTAAAAACAAACAACCGGTTTTAAGAATTCGTTCTTAATTTTTAATTCGAGTAAAGTTTATGTGGTGTTTATTTACAAATTTAGAAATGAAAACTCCAGTTTTATTATTATTTTTGTGTACGAAACCTGTAACTTATGATATTATAAATATTTTTTGCATTTAAATTATTTATTTATTCCACTCTAAAAATTAAGAATAAGACTAAATTTAAAAGATTTAATTAAAAAAAAATAAAAGAATTTATAGTTATTTTTAGAAAACATATTTTAAGGAACAAAGAGACATCTCCCAAGCATTTATTTTGTATATTATTGATAATCGTGTCTCGATTAAATACATAGGAATCGTCATTGGGAATTACATGATATTATTTTTGTATAAAATAATTCTTTTTTATGATTTGGGAATGTTCTCTGCGTATGTCATAATTTGTAGAATTCCTTTATTTTCAAAAAATTGATTATAAATTTTTCAAATTGAGATCTGAAGTTGTCTGCTTACTGAAATTAGTATTAATAACTAAAAGGAACAAATTTAAGTATATAATACTCTGTTTGCAGATTTTTATTGAATATGTTTGAAATCATATTATTAAGTAAAGGTTTTTATTATAAATATATATACTATAAATTAATTAGTAACAAAATTTTAGTATTGGAAACTACATGAAACATTCAAAATATACTAAATTTGCAAATTTTGGAAATATATTTACCCTTTTAAAAATTTATAATTTTTATTGATTATTCAAATAAAAAATATATTAATAGATATAGTCTTTGATTGTTCCTATTAAAAATATCAATATTTTTGAATTTTTCTTCTTGGGATCCTTCCATATTAAACTGTAAACAGAATTTATTAGGCTCGTACACAAAAAAAGTTCTTAAGAATTCATTGTATTTTGTAGCATCATATATTTTTGTGCAAATATACGATTCGGATTGGTATAATTTTTTTTCAATTTCTGATTTTTACATTGAATCCAAAATTTTTATTAGTATGAAAATAAACTTAAGGTTTTCGAATATCAATTTCCCAAAGCTACCTTTAATTTTTTTAATAGATTTGGAAGATATATATCTAACTCATAGTAAATAAAATTAATCCATAGCTCAACAAGGATTTATTTATTTATATGTTTATTTGTAAGAAAATATATTTAGTTCATGTTTATTTACTCGTTTTTTTATTTAAGATTTAATAGTAAATAATATATATCATGACTTCGATGTTAAACATAAGTTTCTAATTTAAGTAATTAAAAAACTAAACATCATTCGATTTTACTGGAGCATAAATTTTATTATAAAATTGAAGCAGTATTTTTTAAGAAATATACAAGTATATATTTAATTAATCCTTATTACGTAATGATTTAGAATAATTAAAAATTAGTTTAGCATTATCACGTGATATTCTCTATAAATAATTGCAAAAAAATATTTTTTTTATTTTTTTACACCATATTTATGTTATCAAAGGAATATAAATATTTTTAATCGAATATTTATTATTCGAGCAAAAAATTGGCATAAAAATTTATACAAGCAGTGTGGCATGCATGAAAAAATTATCTTCGATGGCTTTAAATACATCTGGAAAAATGATAAAAGAAAAAATATATTTATTAATTGTAACATGTGGTTGGTAAAATATAATTTTGAAAGATATCATCGTACTTTGTTTTTAGAATTGGTCAATTTGGCTATGATGAGGTAATTTTTAAACAAGGCCACCTACAAAAAAATATAAGGCAATAATATTTTATTGATAGAACCTTTCTGGACTGTGCTTTCTTTCTACTAATCTTTAGAAGAATTCCCTCTCCTAGTAAACCACCACCTTCATTTATTAAATCCTTAAATGTTCTTATTTTTTTATATAAACGTCTACAAAATCAATTGGCAAACTTTTTTGAAGAGCATATGCTCTTTCCAATAATGTATTTTCACCTATAATAGTATTTTAAGATATTAAAACGAAAATATACTTATTTGGATATGCATTAACCTAAATTATTCGGGCTCTACACATTGGATAACAAAATTTGATCTTTCATAATCGTTTACAGTTTGTAATAAAATTTATATTGCGGCCATTCTACATTCTTAGCATACGAAGATCTTCTCTTATTTGAATTTGTTTTTGGAAATTTTATTGTATTAGAATATCCTACCCATAGCATAAAAACTGTGACAAAAATTATCAAATGTCAATATTTGTTATCATAAAATTATGTCAACAAATTATTGTAAGAGCTAATGATTGAACAGTGCCATCACTAATATATTATAGCGCTGTTTATTCAGATTCCTGTAATGAGCTGAATTTTTAATTCAAATTATCACGTAATTTATTAGGGTCGCTTTACTCAGATACTATTTTATACTCCTATCGAAAACCACACAAACCCATAATTTAAATGTAAATTATTAAGTCAATGTTTAATAATAAATTTATTATCGCAGTTAAGTAAGTCTAAATACAAAGTTGTTAATTTAAACCGATGTAAACATTATTTAAATATCATGGAAATTAAATTACAAAAAATATACTAGTGAAAATTATTCTTTTCATATTATTATTGATAAGTGGCTAAAAAAGATTAAGTATAAAAAAATTAGTAATTCAATTAGGAAAATATATTTAATAACTGAAATTTACCGGAAGCAGGCTCCTTTTAAACAGCAAACCTTATGTTTTTATTGACTTTGAAACAATATAAAGCATAAACTTATGTTTTCAAAGGTTTTGTTTTAAAAAAACATTAATTATTTAATCAATCTGGATACTATACTAAAAAAATCCATTTACATTGTCGTGGCTTTAATAAATGTATACCTTTTATATTTTATAAATTTTAAACTAGTAATCGGAACTTTTATCAAGGAAGATTGAACTAAACAATTAAAATTAAAAAAAATACCTTTATATGTTACCAAAGCATTAATTGAATATCTTCTACATGCATTTACAATTATTTTTTTAATTTCAGAGTAATCTTCTTTCATATTATTGAAATGATATATCAATATTTCGCAACCGAACAATATAGTAAAGCCATCCCAAACATAATACCGGTTAGAAAAAATCGTCAAATATATTTTATATCTAAGCTTTAAAAAACCGCTATATATGTTTTATTCTATAATCAACTAATTTACTTTAATTTTTATACATTGGTAGAAATAATTTGAATAGAAATTTTTTATCAAAAGATTTTGCAAGTTTCTTATATTATCAACCAATAAACATAAAAACGATTCTGATTTATATTTGATTTCTCATAGTTTCCTAATATATATTCAAAAAATTTACCTTGATAGTTTAATATTTTTCGTTATCTCGGATGGTTCAACAATGGTTAGATCAAACCAGCTGTTGCCCATTCGAGAATTTCTAAAATAAATATGTAAAAAATAACAGTCTCACTGTAGATTAAATTGAAAAGTTGGAAGGATGCAATTACCTGCGGCAGTCATTATTTTAAGTTTTTGAATAAATGTTTTCGTTTTATTTGATTGAATGCATGTAAAGAAAAATTTTATTTTTGAAAAATATTATTTTCTACATATTTTTCAAGATAATTTATTAAAAAATAAAATAATTAACTAAAAAAAATTATTTTTCCTAAAATTAATTATTATACACTTTTTAGTTTTAAGATATATAGGCTTCCCCAATCAATATCGACACTTTCCCAACCAATAGTGACACTTTCCGATCAATAGCGAGAAGATATTTGAATGTAAAATAGAAAATATAAAAGAAAATTGAAAAGTTTCAAATTATTTTTATTCTAATATCTCCTCTTTTAACAAAGATCTTAACACATAACGGGTCATTTTTCTAAAATATCCTTGGAAATCATCTGACGAAACCAAATTAAATCCAGAAAGTATTAAACTTTTTAACTCATTTATATTTGTTGCACTGCCTCTGAAAAAATAATTTTCCATTTGCTAAATCCGTTCTCAATTGGATTGAAAAACGGGCAATATGGAGGAAGATACAACACAATCTTTTGTTGTTGTTCGATAATTTCCTTCACACCATAATAATGGTGAATCCTTGCATTATTTAAAATGGAAACTGGGGTTTCAATCCCCTTTTAAGTGGACTTATTCTTTAATAAAGATAAATAAGATTTGAAATCTTCTCCATTTACTGACCTATCATTGACTACATGCTCAACCATCCCATACTTATTCCTGGATGCAATATCCGAAATATTTCTAGTTTTAATTGTACCCTATGTAACATATGTGGATGTTAATTGGAGAAGACCCTTTTGTTAGGAGTGTATACAGCAAAACCAACCTCGTCTAAGAACCCAAATCTCCTATCATCACCATTCAACAACAAAGTATTTATTTTTTTATTTTTTTTCTTAGCTATGGAGGAAAAAACCTTTCCCTGCTCCTTATGGATTCGGAGGCGGTTCAGTAAGATGAGACTTACCTCCAGCCCGCTTTCGCGTCAGGTTAGGCGCCAGTCATAATCTCCCAGGGTTCTGACAGGCAGTGTGGGGATTTCACCCACTAAAACGACCCATATTACCTACCCTTGTGCTAGGGCAACGCTACCAGGTTTTTGGCCTTCGTTCTCAACAACAAATTACTATACTTTGATGAATATTCAAAACGTTCGCCAATAGTAGAAGAGGCGTTTCGCCTTTCAGGTAAATAATGCTGATTTTTAGTGAATAATGGAACTCATTAATATATCTGTCAATAGTACTTTTTCCAGTTTTTAATCCAAGTTCTGTCTCAGTCTTACGATTCAGCTGTTTTAGAGTGATAATCGCATTACTATATATTCAATTTATTATTGACCTCTTTTCATCATCAGTCAATTTTGAACGAGTGTTTCCACCACGTTTCTTTGGATCTTAAACACCTTCTTTGTTGTACCTGCTAATAATTGTAGCAACAGTACTTCTAGGCAGTGACATCATTTGAACAGTGGAAGAATTACTAATTCCATTCAAAGAATAATTTATAATCAAGCTCTTAATCTCATATGTAATATTGCGCCTAGAATTATTATTTCCATTGGAATTTTATTAATCATTTACTGAAATTTTGGGGATAAATATTAACCTCAAAATATCTTGTCCCTATTGATCGGGAAGGCCTATAAACATAAATTTGTTATTTAAAATTAATGTATAAAAAAAAGAATAATTTACTATGAAAAATAAAATATTCGGATAAAACTTATATGGAATTAATTTTGATGTAAATATAATATATGTGACATATATCTTTCCTACATTTCATATATGAATAAAAAGGCTAGAAAGTCTTTTAACTATACAAACAAAACTAATGTATTGTTTTTTAAGTTTTAATCTATCCCATTAATGGATAACTATCCTTATTAAAAATATTCTTACAAAATATTATCGATTAATGTTTTATTCTTCCATAAATATTAAGAGCAAAATTTTCAGGAATTCATCAGATAATAATTTCGCAATTTATTTGGCTTGAAAAATGTTCGTTTTAATTACTTGTACAGAAGTTAGATCATTGACAAAATTAAAAATTCATGGAAAATCTTTTTAAATTTGGTGACTTTACTCGCCGTTATTTATCATAGTAACCAAAATATTATATTATATTGTTTCCAGAACAGAAAATATATTGTCGTACACACCGAAAGAAAAAGTAACAACTTTTAGTTGAACAATTTCTAAATGCTCTTATTTTGCATTTTTAATATTATACGAATCCTGATTTAATACACAGTTTTATAGCACCAGCAACCTGTAATTCTGTTATAAATTTCTTTAAATGAAATTGAATTCAACAAGATTGATCTCCAATAAACCGGTTATAGACTGGTTTTAAATATATGATTGGCATAATTCTATAAGCATCATTTTCACCTGTCATAGTTGAAACAAGATTCGAAGCTCTTTTAGATATCAATACCTAAGAACTGTTAGCATTGGTAGGGAAATTTAAAAATATCTCACTAGTTAAGAGGTCTGAAGATCAATCTAAATGTGCTATGCAGAAATTAGTACAGCTCGACTTACACTATATTTATGGGAAAGCAAGCTCTAGTTAGTCGATGCCTTAGGATATAAAAATCCACCATTTCTCTCCTAATCTTGATGGATTCTTTCGACCGTATAAAGTTTATTATTTCGTTTTCCAATCCTTAGTTGGAAGATATACGATTATGTATCTTGATGGTAGTCTAAGAGTATCATTATTTCATAATAATTTTTCGATGTTTTGAACGCTTTTTCAATATTCGAGCTTATTTAACATGTTTCTCTAAAATAGAATACGGAATTAATTTAGTCAAAAACTTGGATTGCACTATTTTAATTTCCGATGCTGTCTTTCAAATATGCAAGACTGTTAGAAATGGTATGAATCAAAATAATAACCAAAAACAAATAACAAATGGCACATTTGTTAAGCCTTTTAAGGATAAAAACTGTACTACACCGTTTGTGCAGCATTAGCGATGGAAAATATTTAAAACAGAAGGAAATAAATTCCTTTTAGCGGTCCAAGTCTGGTAAAAATTAAAATTCGAAATATGTTCATTTAGTAAAAGAAAAATTTTATCGTCAAAATAAAAGGTTACAGTCTTCCAATTATCATCTACTCTGCCTTATTTATTGACTACTTAAATGTAGATAATATAAAGGAGCAAGAACTTAAATATATTTCCTTTTTTTCAATAAATGTTTAATTAGCAATTTCGTATATTTTGATATAAGACAAAACGTACAAGCAAGAAATATATTAGAGAATAAAACCCATTTAACTTATCAGACAGGCATTAATTTCATATGAGCTAACAAGGTTTTTGATTTTGGGAAATTAATTTTTGATGGAAAATGCAATTATAATAGAATACAAGGGAATTATCTAACAATCTATAATTAAGACATAAAAACTGTTAAGAATAAAACAAATTTAGGGATAAATACATATATTTACTTTTTTGAAGAATTTATCTTATTTCATCTGAGTTCAATCAACACTTTTATTAAAAGATTTAGTCGAAAATCTGATGTATGTTAAAGGTTGCAAACTTCTTTCACAATATTCAAAAAAGATATTATACTCCAATCAAATATTAAAATTATGTCGGTTTTATATAAACTTAGATATTAAGATTATCAAAAACTGGACAAATTAGAAATAGAAGGATTGATTTAAAGATTACATCCCCTTGTGATTTTCCTAAATTTTTAATTATCAGGAACACCAAGAATGTTCGATTCGATTTAAATTTTCAGAAACTGATCCATATTACGCTTAGAGATACTTTTTCAAATTAGGAATAAATGATTGTTTAATTAATCTTAAATGTGGCAAGATATTTTCTTAGAGAGATCAAAAATGTTGCTACTATTTGACACCTATGTACGAGGAAAATATTAAAAACTCTATCCTTAATTCAAAAAATAAGAAATATGAATTATTAAGGATGCAGTTTGGTTAGAAAATACACCTAAAATCTTTCCATAAAATAAGAGCGGTTTGATGACATGATTTGATTACGGTAGAGTCAACATAGACTAATGTGTTATAATTAGTAAAAATTTAGAACTTATCTTAGTGCTTATAATTCAAGATGTCAAGATGCTCTTCACAAACAACATTTCTATCAATTCCATAAAATCGAAAAGATACAAGAAAGTGTTGTATATTTAAGTCATGAAATAATGAATAAGATATACAGCCAAATTACAAAACTTAAAAAGAAGATAAATTGCTAGATGACCTTAAACGCAACAACAGGCCTTGTAGATTATAATATACACTTATTTTTTTAAGCTTTACTAAAACACTTTAAGCATCTTAATCAGTAAATTTACAGATAAATAAAAAAAGTAAATTTTAGGTTGAAAAATGATTACAAAGAAGCTACCCATGAAATCTTAAAAGAAATTAATCAGGTAGCTGTATTGCATCATATAGATTGGAACAAAGATTTAGTTTCAGAATCCGATGCAAATAACATGGTATTACTTGTTGCAATAAAAAATAATTAAATCCCTGAGTCTTCGAAAAAAAATTAAATTAAACCGAAAAATGCTCGATCGTAGAGAAAAAAGTGCACGCTATACTTAAATAATTGATTTTATTCCATAACATTATCTATTACTTTAAGGGAACCATTCTAAAGGATTGCAAAACCAATTTAATGAAGAGGAGATAGTAAAATCGTTCTACGTTATGGGTGATACTAATCAAGGAGTTTGATTTTCAAATCGAATATATTCGCGGAATTACTAATACAAATGCAGATAATTTTATCGACGATATATTCCCTCCAACGATATGAAAAAACTTATGCGTTTAATAGCATATCGTTTGAACAAAGTGTAAATACTGCTGAGCTAGAGAAATTCAACAAAAAATATTAATTTTCCATGGAATAGAGCCGTTGTTAGGCTTAAAGTACAGAATAATAATTCAGACATCTTGCAGGGAATTCTTACTGGAATTATTAAGCAACTATTTTGATCACCTGGTATATCATAGTTTTACATGTTGATCAAAAATATTTTTTTTTAATTCGCAATATCAAATGAAAAATACTGAAATTACTTAGATCTGTACGCTTTGCAAAAAATATAATATTAAAAATAAGTTTTACCGACAGTTTAATAATATACTGAAATCAAGAGAACACAACGAAGTAATTGCCTCTGATAAAGTTGATCCCTATCCTATACCTAAATAAGAAATTATTTGCAAAGGATTACTTTTGTCACGAAACATTCATAGAAATACGTAAAAGGTTGACTAAATATGCATCTTGGAATAAGTGATACGTGAAGAAGTGAGTACTTGCTCGGTTAGTGAGTGGATAAAAAAATAGGGTTAATCCAAAAGGTTGCTCTCAAAATAAGGCAGAAAATTGGTTAATACAGTATAAATCACGTAGTGGACAGTCTCTACAACCCGTAAAGCAGTGGAATATGAAAGAGAAATAAGCCAAACATTAACATTGTTATTAGTATCTTTTAGGGCGAGGATACAGAAAGTGTTATAAGAAAAACTACAAAGTTCTTAAACTGCATTTATAGAGGAGACGTCGCGGTTTGCCCCATAGAGATGATTTATTGCAAAAACAAAATTTACCATCTGCAAAATAATGCTAATAAAAAATTTAAAAGTTGATTACAAAATTCAAATTTAGATAATCAAAGAATAAATAGGGAACGTTTTCATTTTAAATTTTATACAGAAGACACCACTTAAAAAGGAACCAAGAAATCAAAAGCTGGGTTTTTTCGGTAATATGCTGTTTACTACATTAAAAGTCATTGATTACACGAGGTTACAGATAACGAAGAAAATAAATTGTAGTTGGTAAAAATTTCGAAACTTGAAAACGGAACAGAGCACTCAACAGGATGAGGAGGATATAGTAGACGATAACAAACGAAGATAAACGTTATAGTTACGAACTTCAATGTACGTCTAGTTTGTTTTTCGTTATATTATACCAATTCTGGTTCACTACATGGTATTGTCACACCATCTGTCGGAATTCTTGCATAAATTTTTCTTGGAAGTGTATAAATTTCCAGGAATAAATTGAAGAGTATTCTTTCTTTATAAAACCATTTATAACAGAATAATTTTTATTTAAAAAATACCCATTTTTAAGCAAATATATCTGTCATATAATAAAAACAGATTAGATTTTCAAAAATACCTTTTGAAAAATTAAATTATAATTTAGATTTTTATTCTTTATTTTATTGTGGAAAAGTTTTCAGGGAAATATTTCAATCAGATGAGTAACAGATTTTAAGTTATGTTTTTATGTGTGGAATGTTATTGTAAAATCTATTTTAATAATTTTATATAAATTAAAATTTTTAGCAAATCAATGTCTCAATTTACTATATATATAATATTTAACTATGGGTATATACTTAGTTGAAGCTTTATTATTGATAATGCAAAACTAATGGCCCATAGTTTCTGATTAAAATATTTTGGTGCTTTACCGTAATATTCCACAAGGTTTAATTGTATATTAACCATAAAAACCAGATATTTTCGTTTCCTGATACAATTGAAAAAATAGTTTATTTAACTACATTTCTATTATATTTAAATCCTCTTTTAGATTTATTAAGAAAAAAATTTAAATGCATTATTGATCAAATGAAAGGATGATATATACCTTTTATATAAAAATTTGTAAAGTAATGTCTTAAGATTATAGTTCTCTCTTTAGAAAAATACTTTGAATATTTAAGACTTCTGTACCCAAATATCTCTAATATCAAAAATATTTATTCTTATCACAAAATAAAAAGAAAAATATAAAAAGACCTAAAAGATTATTAATTATTCCATATAAAAATTTAAAAAATTAGTAAATTAAAATGAAGAACGTGCAAATAATACATTAAATTGTATGTCAGTCCAGATTTAGAAATCTCTTTTATTGAGGCTTATATATTTTTTAGCACATATAAGATTATGAAATAAAAACAATATAATTATAAAAACTTGATATAAGCTTCAGAATGCTTATCAATATAAAATAAAAACGAAAATAATTTCGATAAAATTAGAAAACTCACATCAAATTTTATAATAGCTTTTTTAAATTGGATTAACATTATTTTTGATACTTATCAGCCCTTGAGAGTCTGTGAATAACATATATTCTCATATTTATATTAAACATTTGATAAAAATATCTATATTTAATAAAATAAAAAACCTTAATATTATTTATAAATTATTTTTAACTGACGTTTCATCCATAAAATTCTCAAAGTAAATAGTTTTTTCATTAATATTAACGGATTTAGAAATAAAAGATCATTTTTATTTATAAACACCTCTGTCAAAGTCGGCCAATACTTATCCGATTTAGATATAGATCATGTCGCAAGGAATGGGAGATGTCAAATAAACTGTTCATAAATATATTTTAGATTTAATTAACTTGATCATGTGAAAAATTGCTCGGACGTAAATTGTTTTAATATGGTATCACAGAATAAAATATTTCCGATATATATTTTGATTATGAACAAGCCAAGTACCTGTTTCTTTATTTTGATTTCAGAAATCTATCAAAAATTTTTAATAAGCATGTATTGGTTTATTTTATAGTCATAGAGATTATTGATCGAAATTTATAAAAAAATTATCAGAAAAATAATTTTGTTGACATATAACACTTGTTACAGATTTATGAAATTTTATTAAAAATTAACTTAAAACCTGTGGATTAAACAATCCAAACTATTTAAATTATTATTACTTTATAAACTAAATATATCTCTACTTCAATGATTAACAGAAATACATCTTAGATACACAATGCTTAGCCACCATTGCTTATTTAATTATTTCAAGTTTTTTAACCTAATATTATGTTTTATTCGTGTCTCTAATTTTATGAAAATTTAAGATGGTCATTTTGACAGAAAGATTTAATATTTTTTCAATAAAAGCAAAGATGTCGCTAATTTCATAATAAATGGTATTCCATGGTAATTAATAAATCTGATTCAATAGAAAAATTCCGAACGTGTATATCAAATAATGGTGCTAATGTCCTTTTGATTATATTACAAAACAAACTAAAAGTTAATATGTCCTGTTCTATGGAATTTTAAAATTCGAAAGAACAGATATACTTTGACAATATTTATCAAGAAATAGAAACTGACTTGATCATTTATGAGGTAAGATCAAGAATTCTGATAAAATTATGCCAAAATTCATTAGATATATTTATCAGTAAATTTTTTCTGAAATCAAATTCCGGAATTCACGTCGGTATATTACAGTTGTATATGAAAAAAATATGTTTTGATAAAAATTTTATTTTATTACATGTTAAGTCATTAATAATATATAAACTTTTTTAAAAAGCATAAATTTAACTTTGTTTGATATCTCTTAAAGTTTTTGCTCAATTTCTATATTGATATTTAGGAAACTAAATTTATCATATTCCATTTAAAAAAGTATTCATAATTACTATTTTAGATATATTATTGGCGCATTTTTTCATTTAAAATCAAGTATTTACATATTAAAAATTATCAAAAAAATATTCGAAAAATAGAAACTTAAATATTAAAAAATGTATTATTAGTTATTTTTTACTAAAAAATTATAATTGAATCAGCATCTTTATATTTTGTCAGATTTTCATCATATACAATTCAGATACTTAAGAAATATTTGGATTAAAACTTTTTAATTAAACCAGCTTTCAAAAAAAATTATATTTTTACACTAAATAGAAATAATGCTTTATGATGCAAGTTTCAGCCTAATTTTAAAGGCATCCAAGTAAATAATTACCAAATTTTGTTCCAAAGATTCTTTATTTGTTTAATTACTTAAAAATAATATTTTCTTATATCTATATCTGCAAGACATTCGATAAATATATCTATATTATTTAATTCTTAAAATTACAAACTTTATATTTGAAAAACTCCCGTTGTGTTATTTCTCTACTTTCAAGGATCATTTTTAGATATTTCAAAAGAATTGAAAAATAGTAATACAAAATATAATATTTAAATAATTTAATGGACAAATCATTGCATTTAAAAAAAAAGCACAAATTCAAAATTTTTTATAAAAAAACAAAATTTAAAAAGAATTAAAAAATTTTTATGAAAACAAAAAAATTATACAAAAAATGGACCTTATTTGAAAGAAAGTTGCGAATAAAAAAACTAAATTCAAATAAAAATTTTATGCATAAGGCCAATAAAAAAATTAAAATATTAAAATACCTATTAAATTTGTTGCTATCTCTTTAAGAAACATTAAAAAATATATCAGTAAAGATCAGATAAACTTGTTATTTTATTACAATATTAATGAAATGTTATTAATTTTAGTTAGGAGATGTACTAGAACCATGTAACTGATATCATAATTATTCATGCTAATCGATGGTGCACACCTATTTTTTAGGATTGGAAAAAAAAATGCAACATTTAAGATAAATTATTGACAATAAAAATAAAGAGCAAATAACGAGAATAAACAAGATTATAATAGTGACTTCAACAATAATTCCTTTAGAAATAAGATTAATGACAAGGAAAAGAAAAAAATATTCTCATACCAATTTTTTTTATCTTTATTTTCTGGATGTTATTTTAGCTGTATCAAAACATAAATTAATAAAAAAATCACAAAAGTAACTTATAAATATTAAGTTTAAAAATTTTTATACTAAAAATTTGATTTATTAATACATTTTTGTTTCAAAAACATTAAGGTTACAAATATTTAAGATGACAAAAACTGAATTCAAAATTGGAATAGATACAAAAAAAATTATTGAAAACAAAATAACCAAGTAAATGGCAAATTATGATAAAAAATATATTTATAGTTATAATTCGTTTTTAGTTTAGAGAATATAATCAAAAAAATGGATTAACTGAAAAAGCCCTAAGGTAAATATATGATTGTTTAAGAAGAAACAAAATCTAAGATATTACAACGTATAATGTTTTTTTTGCATATTTTCATGAGAAAAATTCTTTCAAATATTTTTTTAAAAAAAAATTATTATATATTGTTTATAATATTTTAGTTATGTTTAATTAGCGCCGTGCGGTAGTGCATTTGCGAAGTGCTTTGTCTTAGTTGGTATTGTAAAATTTTATTATTATATTCATGCGACAGGTATGGATTTTTCAAGGTCTAAACTTACAAAATTTGACGAAAATACATAAGGTTGGTCTCTCTATCTGGAAATGTTTAAGACGTTTCCAAATGATAAGAGTATTTCCATTACGAGGCCAAATCTGCTGCTAAGCTGTTGTGGTCCAATACACTTTGAAGTGATAATGTAAAATATTGATGGAAAATCTTTAAATGTCATCTCATTTGAGGAAATAACAGGCATAATGGCGTCAATGTATTAAAAGAAACGTAATGTGCTCGTTCAAAGATTGCATTTCTCGAAAGTCCCAAGAATGCAGAGTGAAGATATTTATAGTTTTTTATCTCGATTAAAAGCATCATCTGCTTACTGTGATTTTAAAAATGGTCAAAACAAAAAAATCATAAACCAATTTAAGATTGCATAGGATAACGCTGAAGTACAACAGCAGATTCTTTCAAAATGCAATACAAATGATAGTACGTTAGATGAAGTTGTCGAATACGCCTCTATAATTTTTCTCGTATGGATTCTACGAAAACCATTTCTCAAATTCAATATAACTAAAATAGTTCAAGCGAGGTTGCTAATACCTTGAAGAAAACATTTCAAAACAAACAATATTTTGGAAAATGTCTTAGCTGCGACTATAAAGGCTTTTACAAAAATCAATTAGAATTCCCGGTTCTGGAGAAGTGTTTTAAATGTCAAAATTTGGGCCATTTTTCCAGATGCTGCCTAAAGAGAAATTTATACACAAAAGTTAATAATATAAATTCAGAAACATTGCTAGACAGTGTAGATGATTCTTCTCTTAATAATCACTTCGTTTTGTCTTATAATCTGCCAAATAAAGAAGATCTCAATAAAAAATTATTAACGATAAACGTCTGTATTAGCGGAAAAAAATGATATTCGATTCAGGTGCGTCAGTTTTTCTAATAAATGAAGATATTTGGAAATCTATTATCTCACCAGTGAAAGTTGCCAATATTTAGCTTAAAGCCTAAGCTTGTGATTATATTACTCTTCTGGGCAAATCTGATGCTAATGCTACACTAGGTAATAAAGTATAAAATTTTCTAATTTTTATTACCAAATCGAAAGTATTTCCGTATTCTTCCATGCCACCCTGGAGGTGGATAGGAAGTAGTTGACGTAGGACTGTCCTCCTACGCTGGGTGTATAGTTATAAAGACCTTTCATGTAGAAAATAATGGTACAAAAACAACTA
>LDMZ01017547.1:0-12315 GCA_001455285.1 Sphaeromyxa zaharoni
GGCAAAAACTTTACGTTTTTCCTTATTTACCACAGAATTGGCCGTTTCAGGTTCATATCTTACACTTTTTAAGGAATACATTTGACCATCAAGATGTCTCGATATTGTCTGTTTAGATATTTTAATCCAAATTCTGCTTCCAAAGCTTCAGAAATTCCCTGTAAGGTAATTCGTGTTTTGAAATCAATTATTTCATTCATAAATGTTCTATGACTTTCAACAACTTTTGAATGCATGTCACCAGCTCTTTCATCAGGTTTTTCTTCATGCTTTACCCAACGATATGCAGTTGGTTGGGTGATGTCGAGTGATCGGGCTACGGTACTCCAATCTCCTGCTGCAACTTCAACTGCTAAAATTTGGGATTTTTTAATTTCCTTTTCCCTTTTGTTAGCAACCGTCATTACGAGGGTAAACAAATTTAAAATTCTTTGAAACATAAAAAACAAAACTTTAATAAAAAATTTTTTTAGATCTAACATTGATGCAAAATGTTAGATCTGGGGTTTCTTTATGGAAACTTGTATATTGTTTTATTAAAAATATTTTTCATTTGGAAAAATGATTGGTAAATGATATTTAAACGAAAAT
This sequence comes from Sphaeromyxa zaharoni, assembly GCA_001455285.1. Classification (NCBI taxonomy): domain Eukaryota; kingdom Metazoa; phylum Cnidaria; class Myxozoa; order Bivalvulida; family Sphaeromyxidae; genus Sphaeromyxa; species Sphaeromyxa zaharoni. The sequence goes on from LDMZ01017547.1 coordinate 592, forward strand.
TTTTATAAATAAATTATGAGATTTGTAAAATAACACAATTTTAAAATATTTGTAGTGATAATCCCGTTCTGAAAACCGTTTTCAATTTTATAAAATATAATTCACTAATTATGTAATTTATTAATCTATTTAAAATTTCAAACTTTAATTATTAAAATGATTATTCCATTTTGAAAGTGAAATGGTATAGTATACCGTTTCAAGGAACTAAAGCGGCAATTTCTAATTCAGAAGCTTTACTTAATGCGACTTGTCGTTATATTATTTTTTGCGATGGAAGGCATGAAAGATAAGGATTTTTCAACTGATGGAAAAGTAAAAAAATACTCAAAAAACGAATATTAGGTTATACTAAAAAAATTTGATTTTTATCCCAATAAATAGTTACATGGCTATCAAAAATTCTGCATATCTTTTGCAAATCAAATAAACACAAGGGATGAAGTTTATGCTTGGGTAAAGTTTGTTAAAGTGAACTAACAAAGTTTATTCTAAAATTTTTGTTCTAGTTAATGAAATCATTTTAAATAGCCCTAGCAATAAATTGATAAAAATTAAGATTACTCTTGAATCCGGGTTGAAGGATTTAACACTTCAAATTCAACGGTAGACATTGGACTTAAACAATTAAAATAGGCCTAAAACAAAAACATTTAGAGAAACAAACGTTTTATGAGCCACGGTACATATTACTAAAAGAATATTCAATTAATCATTCCTAGGCTATATTCATTGATAAAAGCGGATTTAACCTTCATATGACATGGTCGCAAGGAAGAAGTTATGCTGGATTCAGAGCAAATATGGTTATACCTACAATCATGAAAGAGACACTACGCAGATTGCCACGGTGTCACATAACTCTTATTTATGAACAAAATTTGTGATAATTGGGGGTGAATGTACTAACAATTAAGGAATACTTCGTGGAGTTGTGTATATCTAAGAAATAATACTATTATAAGAAATCAATTTTTAATTTCTTATTATACCTCAGTGCACGGAAGAGAGAACATAGAAATTATATCACAAATATATAACATCTTATTTAAATTCATGGATCCCTATTTCTGTGTAAGGTTACACACATCGAGAAAGGTTTTACAGAAATTAAAAACTTGGTAAGGCAGAATTGAGAAATGCAATGAGCGGAGAGGTTTAAGAAATGATGAACAGAGCTTTCTAAAATTATTCAAGAAATCGTGATGGATGGTTTAGGCATCTTTAGAAATATAAAAAATTGCCACGCAGGTATTAAATGATCACAAAATGTTTAAAATTATTTGTATTGTGGTGCTTGGCATCAACAGATTTATTCTATAGCCGTCTAACATAAATGGCGCTCTTCTACAAAATCCAATGTTGAGGCAATCCCAAAAACTCATAAATAACAAAAGATTCAAGTATATGAAATAAAAATACTGTTTTCAATACTTACCTAATTATATGTCGTTCTTAGTCACGTGTTTGTTACGAATTAAATAGTGATACGAAGAATGAAACTAACTGCTTCATTATAGTAGCACACATACCATTAATTGGCCTTAGTGATTCTGCAATCAAAAAATTATCATTCAACAATAAACTAATATCTGGATCTGTCATATGATGCACGATAGCATAATTCGTTTAAGATTTAAAATAATATAAGCGTGTAATAATAAAAATCAATCAATAAATCATGCTTTTGGTTTGAAAAATCACGTTTTTGACCTAGAAATAGTAAATTAATCTTAAAATGTATATATTATTGTACATAAATAGAAAAAATATTAAATGCAATAAGAAATAAAGGTCTAATTAGAGTAGAAATATTAGATGGTAAGTTGGCTATTATTGTTATGGGGCACTCGGCAGACCTTTATTGCGAGGCTCAGGACTACTTACCTAGAATTTAGGAAGTTATTCCAGGCCCGCAACAATCTTCCCAGAGAACAAAGGCTTGATAAGGTAGCGTAGCCCTAGTAGGAGGGTAGGTAATGGGGGTTGTTTTAGTAGGTGAAAACCCTACACTGCCTGTGGGGAGCGCTAGGAAGCTCTGGCTGGCGCCTAACCTAACGCAAAAGCGAGCTGGAGGTAAGTCCCGTTTTGCTGAACCGCCTCCAAAAACATAAGGAGCAGGTAAAGGTTTTTTCCTCCATAGCTAAGAAAAAAAAATGTTATGGGGCACTCTTCTAATTTTTTTCTGAAAATGACTCCTTTTTTGAACTTGACTATATAAATATCCTTATTTTTGAAGAGCAAGAGTGTATTTTACTTTTTATTCTATAATTCGACAAATATTTTAGATACTACTACAATCACTAATTCACGATTACAGTTCCGATTCATTATTTTTTGCTGTGGCCAGGAATAAGGCAATAATGGTTAATGGTTACAAACAGACAGCTCTTTATAGAATGGGTAGTTTACGGATACTGATGCCATCATTTTGAAATATATTCGAAATGGTAGAGTTAGTTTAATGAAAAAGGGATCGGGAAACATTAATACCTAAGGGCCAAATATATTCATATCATAAATTATTGGTGGGTTATATTATATACATACCATATCAAGGTATTTAAGCTTCCTCTGTTAACGAAAACAATCATATAGATAATATATTCCATAATCAAAGTTATGTAAGAGAACACCAATTATTGAACACTATGTTTATTCATATTGTGGTGCATGACGACAGGCGACCCGCTTCGAAGCAGATTAACAAACAGATATTTATATATTCGGAATTCATGGTCCCTATATATCTAATTGTTTTGTGATTCCAAATTGCTATCAGGCATTCACAATGTTAATATAAATAAAAAGAGATTTGAAAATAAAACGGTTAACTACCTTCATAATGCTCGCTTTACTGCCTTGTTACAACATAAGATGGAAACTGCGAGAGGTATTCCGACATCATTCGGTTTCCTCCAAGCAGAAGATTAATATCGTCAGCAGGTAGGTGTTGCACGATTATATGACAGACATCATGGATTATAAAAGTATTAATAAATATTTATCGCTTGATTAAAAATAATTATAATTTTTCAACTAAGCATTAGAACCCTTAATGACAGAACTCAGTTCAAGGGTTACTGCTTGCTGCTCACTGCTTATTACTTATTCTGTCCCAATAGTTCCCTCTTAATGACTAAAAGTAGTTTATATTCTTCAAATTTTTGAAACCTGCAACTCATTATCACGGGTAAGAAAACGATATGTTTCAGGGTTCGGCTTAATGCCATGGCTGGTAGTAAGATAACATTGTATCAAGTCAAAATTATATAATAATAAGTTAGGTCAAACTGATGAACAAAAAATGAAATTATTTATAATCAAAGAAGAATTCTTGGAATTTAATTCTAAAGGATTTTTAAAAAAAGCAAAAATTCTATAATTTTATCAAGAATCGCTAAAATACACATATTGTATACAATCATTAAAGCTATAAAGATTTAAGAGACAGTTTAAAGATATGATATTAAGCTGCCCACAGAAGTTATTGTTTAAGTATGATCTTTTTTATTTTAGGGATGGTTATCATTCATTTTTAGTCACCCCATATATCTTTATGAAAATAGATAAATAATTTTAAAATATTGTTAGTGCAACCTTTGTGGAAGTCGAACATATTTTGTTAGTTGGTAAGCACTAGCAATGGGATAAACTGAGCCAGAGGTGCAAAAATAGTGACGTTACACTAAGTTCTTGGTGATTTGGTAAGGAGCAAAGATTCTAAGCTACGGACACCGCCTTTATCTGACTCGTCGGATGGAGCCATAATCTACCGTGAGGAGCCTAGGCAAATTGTATATGAAAGGTAGTAGTCGTATGTTAGCGTTATACATTGATATTTTATAGTTTGTGGCTGTTTCCTGATAATTTCAAAAATTGTTTTGATATATTGTTACATGGATCACCTCAAATATGCTCCAAGTCACAATTGAATTATTTAATTGATATTGAACGACTTTTTTTAATAATATTCATTTGAAAGTACATTCGTTAAAAGATAGAGTTGATGTGAAATAATTTGTTTTATACTTCTCTGATATAGGTAAGTTGATCTTAAAATTTAACAGTTCACATTTTTTTATTATCATGATTCCAACATATACCCTTTTAAAGATTAGGTACCAACTTCTTTTGAATAAAAATATAGTCCTTTTCCCCATAAAGACTAGTCAAAAATGATTATCTCCTTTGGTCTAAACCAAGGTATATATGATATATTCATTGAAAGTATCATCGGCAAAAAAGGTTAGGAATAAAAGTGTTGTGCGCATGACAGGCACACCCATGTAGATATAAGGAAACTGGCGGTTGCGACAACAGAGATATAGATATATATACCCTTATCTACAACAGTACATTAGATTATTCTTTTATTTATCTTCTGGTTGTCTTTTGAATGGCACACAGCAAAAGAATGGGGGCTCAGAATTAAGAAGGAGATTCCTGTCAAACAACGAGGGCCAAAGGCATTGCTTCCTCTAAAAGTAATTTCGCCGTTCACTGTGGAACGGGCGGCTTGCCCAGGGGGTACAGCAAAAAGATTTGATTAAGTACAAAGCAGCATCCATTATCTTTATGGGTTAACCCAGGTCTGAAAGGAAATTTTTAGATATCCTAATTAGCTCAACTAACGACTTTTAACGATTTCAATTTTCTTGGCATGAGGCTTAAGATGCTAATTCAAAGGGTAGTTACTCCTTACAAAAAAAGGTTTCAAGGTGGGTAATGTGTGCGATGCTCCAAGCCAACCATATATAAATACTTAATTATTGCGATAAAGGTCTAAAACTCAATATAACTTTGAAAGCAACATAATTTATAACGATGGCTGTTGATTGAGATTCGACGAAAGTCCATTGTTAAGAACATAGATGCTTTTGTAATTATTGCCATAAATTATTATTTAATTTATTCAGTAATATTTTCATGAAGAATAAGCTGGTATTTTAAAGTATTCAAAAAGTTAAGAACCACTGTCGTTACGATTCTGAATGCTTTAGAATGTAGCGCGGTATGGATTAATATTATGCATTACTTTTTGACCTTTACGATAACGGTACAAAACTCATCCTTCTATTGCCCTTTAGTAATTTCGTCCCTCAGATGACAAAAGCCGCTACTCGCATAGGTTTTGCCACGTTTCTACAGTGATAAAATAACTCATCGAATCGAATATTCCTTGATTGATTTCACTGTATAGTTATTGTTTTAGCATAAAGAGAGTAGTATCAACGATCCTAAGACGTCTGTTCGCCTAAATATTTTGCCAATATAGCTAGTAACATGAACATTTGGTAGATCTATAGTTTGACAAAAAATATTAAGATTTTCCAAAATTCTGATTATATAGGTCTGATCACATGGATTGGGATCTAATGTTGATGGATACAAGATATTTATATAATATTGATGGGAACTGTGACTCAATTTAAGGTATTAAATCATGAACAATTTAAAAAATGGATAAAACGAATCCTTACAGTCCCGTAATCATCCCATCATTTCTTGACGTTATTTTAGGCACATCTCTAGAAAAATGTTTTTGCACCTAAGGGCCCTCAGAAACTAAACCATAGAATATCAAAGTTAGGTTTAATTCTGTGCTTTTCATCGGATCGACCACCCATTTTATAAAATCAATCAATAATATGATTCTTTATAGGATCAGCTCATGCCTTAGGATATAAACGCAAACAAATTTGTGACGACAGGCTTATATTTTTAAATAATGAGGATTTTATTCACCATAAATAAGTACATGCACATCGACGAATAACAGTTATATCGAAACCATCTGAATCTTTATCTTGGACCGGACATAATGAAATTTTTCAACATGCTGCCATATACGTAGTCTATTTTAAAGCGAAAAAGAGTTATCTTTTTTCTTATTAATGGTTTAACCAGATTTGGGTTCAATATGAATTCGATCGTGATACTTCATGACATAGGACAAATAATTTGCTCTCACAAAGTAATGGGGCAACTGTTCTAACATCAGATAAGTTAGAAACAAACAAATTATTGCAAATGTAAATTCAATTATGGATGATGGCCACCAGTTTTTGTTAGAAGTAAAAATTACAAAAAGTTCCGTCAAATATTCAAGGTCATCTACTAAATTATGGTACGCTTTAGTTTAGTCCCAGTTTCAATACCGGAATTAAAAAGAGAATAACCCTTGATTTTCAACTGCCTCATAGTAAAAAAAGGCGTTCCAAATAATTAGAAGAATAACTCATTTTTAAAAGATTTACCCAACTAAGCGGTATGGTAACAGGCAGTCGCCTTTTGGTCGGCGAAACACTCTTTTATGTGATCGTCTTCGGGTTTTTTAACCATTTAATGGTATAGCATCAATCAAAGAAAAACATACCAATTCTGGGCAGCAGCAACAAGATAAATCAATAAGGGAAATATATTCATTTTAACAATTTGTAATATGCAGGATCTAATATCATCGAATTTTCATATTCGGTTACAACTTCCGATTGTTTAGAAACAATAACAGAATTCTAAACGTCTGAAAAGGATACTCGGACATCAGTGTATTATTCTAATTAATTATTGGACTTTTAAAACGGGTAGAGTATACGTAGCAAATTAGCATAGTCGTGAGAATCTTGATACGGCGTTGATTCGCATAGCAGATTTGTCACTACATTTAAAACCCACTTTTCCATTCATTTAACTGCTGAATTGTAATTATCAGCTTCACATTAACAAAACTAAATCCTTCAGCACTGATTTCAAGAAAATCATCATGATATTATAAGTGAGGCTAGCAATTATTATTACACTGATTTCATAACTAGCGTAAAACAGTGTACAGATTTTTTCTTTAACATGCACACAACAGACCACGCGAAAATAAATTTTCCGTCCTGGGCAAAAGTATGTTGTTAAGAGTTTTGTGAACATTGGATTGATTGGGAAAAAGTTTGATTGCCACCAAAGCAGCACAGCAACTTATGTACGATTTCTTAATGAATCTTACGACCGTCTCTTGAATAATTAAAGGCACATTTCAATTTGTAGGTCAGCATTCCCACAAAACAAGCTATCATAAAAAAAGTTAAATAATATATTTATACTATTCCTACGCTTAATATAAAACCAAAACCATCATATAAACCGAAGAATCGTTATGGACCTTATCCGTTCAACTATGTAAAGAATGATGAAACTTCAATTAAAAGTAAATAAAATATCAGTAGACAACATAGAATAAGTAAAGAATAAAAGATCCAAAAAATATTGGTTTAAAAATAACGAAATATTTTTAGTCAATAGAATTCTAACTTATATCTAATTATGTGGGGGTCGTTGTTGGAGATTGTATTGATGGGGCTGACGATAAGCTACACCAGGACCCCCAGGAGGAGGATATCCATATCCATGACTAGGGTCTTGCGAAGCTAACATTGGAGGCCCTTGAGGTCGATAACCTTGAAAGCTAAATAAATATACTAATAATACCTGGTTGAGGAGGCCCACTCTGATACTGAGAGGAAGGTGGCTGAAAATCAGTAGGTTCCGGCTTATATACCTGTTGTTGAAGTGGACGTGGCTGTGAATAATCGGGCTGTTGCACTTGTTGCTGGGGTGGGAAGCCACCCCGGGATAAAAACGGCGGGGTCGCCCCTTGACTCATCGAAGGCCGTTGCGAACCAATACCGGGACGTGGAGAGTACCCAGACATCTGAGGAGGTGGCTGTTGTCTTGGTGGTTGGGACATAGAGGATGGTACTGAACCGTGAACATATCCTCCAGAAGGTGTCTCTGGGGGATCGAACATTCCATGTTTCACATTTTGGGGTGGTTGTTGAGAATGAGGGGGATAGTTCAGGGGGCCTTTTGGTGGTTGTTGACTGAAGTCGGATACAGAGTTATAATTACTAGGAGGATTACTAAATTCAGCCGCTTTTGGTGTTGGAGAAGGCTTCCTTATAGGTTCGGATGGGGAACCTCGAGGAACATCGATGGGGCTCTTCGAATTTTCCTGCAGGATGCATTCAGTTGGAACTTCAGGAAGTGACAAAGCCTGATTGAACCCATCAACCATATGCTGAACTGTATCTTTTAGCTGCTCAGCTTGGGTACGTAAGTTTCTAAGAGACTTATCACGCGCTTCCAAGTATCCCTTAGAGTGAGGAACTAAGTAAGATTTACTAAGGAAAACATACAACATACACTGAACATAAATCCTAAGATAATGTTTGCTAGAGGAGATGGCAAAAGCCAAGTCATTAGAATCAGATATAGTAATCAAATCCTCCTCTGTCAATGATTTCATGTTAAAATAAAAAACCTTCATCCTTGTATTTTATGATAATTTGGTCTTCAGTGCTTATCAGTTCAGGAAATATCCGAACAAGCATAATGTGAAGATCATCAAAGGATAAATCTTCATTCCTCAAGGCCAGTTTTTTTATTTCACTCTTACAATATGCCTTGATAACCAGCAAATCTTCTTCTGACATGGTATAAATCCAGATAATCGTTATTAAGCGTGAAAAAACGGTCCTCATCGGTAACTAAAATTTCATTCTTTTTGACCATTCATCCTTTCTTTTGTAAATCAACTGATTATTTTAGTGATATCTTTTTTAAATCAAGTTTCGATTAAAAAAACCAATCCTTAATTAGTTGCAAAACTGAATGATGCCAAATATGGTATTTCTATTTTTTATCTTGAACCAACTTAATGCAAGATATGGTATGTAGCAAATGGTAACTTTTTTATCACTTGAATATGGTTTAAGACTTTTTTTGTTTATATGAATAAATAATCCTCTTCAACATCCGGCTTAACAAAGGATTAAAACATTGGAAACACTCAAAAGATTATTCATATGGAAGTTCTTGTCTCAACAAACAAGGGCTTATATATATTATTCTTATTATAAATAATGAATTATTTTAGGTTAAAAAATTATTAGGAAAAAAATTCTTCTAAATACGATAATACGACTAGTTCCAAGATTAAATTCTCCATAACTTTAGTTTTAAATCCGGAAGAATGCTTCAGCTGATATTCGATAAGTGAATACACTGTTATTAATAAATTTTAATTCTATTGGGTTTTTTCCATGATTATTAATGTAATATTTGATTTCGTTCTTTGTACAATTAAAAGAGTAGATCAACGAATCGAGAAAATATTTGTATCGAGTTATTAATTTTTTAAAAACTATAATATTTTGATAAAATAATTGAGGTGTTCCATGTATTACACTAGTCTGTTTTTATTGATTAAAATATTTTGGCATCTATCATAGCCTATCGGGTGAAACTTTTACTTAAATTTCAAATTAGGGCTCATATAACCAACATAGAAAATAAAAAATTTATATATTGATACTAAAGGTGTTCGGCCCGCATCATAATATTTATCAAAACCATGCACCTTCCAGGAAATTTTTTGATATATCATGTAAGGGCATAACAACATTAAATTTTGAATATACTGTGATGTCCCCATAGGTCACTCTGGATTAATCCAGAAAGAAGTTAATGATTGAGAGGTTATGGTACGCGGGAATATATTTATACATCTCTACCTCTAGCGTGCTAATTAATTTCTGTGGCGTAGGCCGCCTAACTAATTTTTATATTAGTCGTAAATATACTACTGTTTACGACAATATTACGGATAACCTTATAATATTTTCCATCCTCATACTGTTCCTATCAATTTACCATGCACATGCCTGACCCACCAAATAAATGACCGCTTTTCGATGTTAATTACATATACAGACATAATTTTGTATATCAAATACACTTTTATTATAGCTATATTTTTATGACTAAATATTATAAATCGGAAGATCTAAATCTCGAACTGCTGAACCATGACACAATTTCACTGTTTGCTACCCATCAGAAGGACTATACGAGAGGGTATTTCAACATTTTTTGTCCAACATACAATGTTCCAAGAAAAATTTAAAAATCTATCAGTTTTAAGCCAAAAAATAAATATTTGTGGTATTGTTGAAGTACGGCCACGCCTAACTTAAGTTTTAAATTGGTTTCTGAAAATAAGAAGTAAGTTTAAAACTACACAAATTTAACTAGGTTATGTATGTGGGGATTGGGAACCCTATCCGCAGAACCATCTGTTCATGGTACGTCCCATCCTCTCTATTCCATCCGTCTGACACAAGTGCCACTAATCTATGACACTCTATGTTTTATAAAAATAGAACTGGTTTTATGGTGCTTTAACTTCCAATATCTGTTCTCTAATGGTTCTTTTAATTATGAAAATTTCAATACTAAAAATTAACATGAAATCAATTGTTAGTTTTCTTGCGAATGCATATATACATGGAGAAAATCATTTAATTTGATTTCTATTTAATTCACCCATAATACATTGCGTTCCAAATTTTGGTTTTTTAAATCCTAGTTTAGTATTATTCTTTAGCATCTTTAGTCCAAAAATAGATCCAATTAAATGTGAATCTGTATTTCATAAAAAATATACTCTTTTCACTTGTTTGCATGTAAATTCAATTTATTTTATGGGTTTTTGTAATAAAAACGGTAAACATCGGCTTAAACAATGAAAGTTTTCTGTAGAGTTCTTTGGATTACTCACTAAATTTTTGCTTTTATTAAATTTTTAAATGCTAATAAATCAAAAACTTAATACAATGTACATATGCTGGTCAGGTTTTTATAATAATGTAATTAATATTCCAAAACATTGTGTGATTATTTCCTAATTATCTATACTATATGCTTTAAACTTGGCTTATCACGATGGTTACACCTCATCTCAAATCAGCTAAATACATCTTTCTTACTGATATCCTTGAATTCGATCATTGCAGTTTGTTTTAATTGTGCTCTTTTTTTCTAAAATTTACAAATACCTGTTTCCGATATTTTCCATGAATTATGTGGCATTCTTCTAAACATCGTGAAGAAAAATTCTCTGATACATAGTGCATAGGTGAAATTTTTTTGACAAACTAGGATTTCAAGAATTTCAGGTTGGCAACCACCAACGTGAATGTTACTTGGATAGGTAGTTATGGTGGATCCATTACAGGCGGCAGAATTATAATAAAGTGATTATGTGTATATGGCTTAGATTAGTGTGCTTTTAGTTTTATTTACTTTTATCACGGTATTATTGTGTCCTTTAATCACGTCAAACAATATAACCGAAGATGGCTGCGGGTGAAAAACCAGTTCACAATCCAAACACAATTAGAACATTCAGTCTCTGCATAAAGAGGGGAATCCTCCCGTGAAGGTACCTCAGTAGTATTAAAGGTTTAATGAATGATTGATCCATTCTTTGGCTGTATAAAAAATTGAAAAGATATTATTTTACATAAATTTTTTTATATCTTAAAATTATGCATTAGATGTTAAAGGATAGTGTTCTATAGATATCCTAACTACACAATTCCACTATGAAGATGACGTGATTCCCAAATCTAAAAGACTATCCATAATGTGCCTCATTGCTATTATACATGATATTTTTTGAATAAATCTTGATGCTTTTTGAGCTCACTAAAGCAACAAGGACATTTGAAATGCCAATGATACAAATATTCAGCTGATCTTCAAATATTATGTTTTATATGGGTAAGGTTATAAATTATGGTATCACGTCTTTACATCGCGGCGATGCTACATTGTTATAAGTAAAAATAGGTCAAATATTGGTAAATTTTACATTGTGAGTTTATAATT
>LDMZ01017548.1:0-12314 GCA_001455285.1 Sphaeromyxa zaharoni
GGCAAAAACTTTACGTTTTTCCTTATTTACCACAGAATTGGCCGTTTCAGGTTCATATCTTACACTTTTTAAGGAATACATTTGACCATCAAGATGTCTCGATATTGTCTGTTTAGATATTTTAATCCAAATTCTGCTTCCAAAGCTTCAGAAATTCCCTGTAAGGTAATTCGTGTTTTGAAATCAATTATTTCATTCATAAATGTTCTATGACTTTCAACAACTTTTGAATGCATGTCACCAGCTCTTTCATCAGGTTTTTCTTCATGCTTTACCCAACGATATGCAGTTGGTTGGGTGATGTCGAGTGATCGGGCTACGGTACTCCAATCTCCTGCTGCAACTTCAACTGCTAAAATTTGGGATTTTTTAATTTCCTTTTCCCTTTTGTTAGCAACCGTCATTACGAGGGTAAACAAATTTAAAATTCTTTGAAACATAAAAAACAAAACTTTAATAAAAAATTTTTTTAGATCTAACATTGATGCAAAATGTTAGATCTGGGGTTTCTTTATGGAAACTTGTATATTGTTTTATTAAAAATATTTTTCATTTGGAAAAATGATTGGTAAATGATATTTAAACGAAAATTTTTATAAATAAATTATGAGATTTGTAAAATAACACAATTTTAAAATATTTGTAGTGATAATCCCGTTCTGAAAACCGTTTTCAATTTTATAAAATATAATTCACTAATTATGTAATTTATTAATCTATTTAAAATTTCAAACTTTAATTATTAAAATGATTATTCCATTTTGAAAGTGAAATGGTATAGTATACCGTTTCAAGGAACTAAAGCGGCAATTTCTAATTCAGAAGCTTTACTTAATGCGACTTGTCGTTATATTATTTTTTGCGATGGAAGGCATGAAAGATAAGGATTTTTCAACTGATGGAAAAGTAAAAAAATACTCAAAAAACGAATATTAGGTTATACTAAAAAAATTTGATTTTTATCCCAATAAATAGTTACATGGCTATCAAAAATTCTGCATATCTTTTGCAAATCAAATAAACACAAGGGATGAAGTTTATGCTTGGGTAAAGTTTGTTAAAGTGAACTAACAAAGTTTATTCTAAAATTTTTGTTCTAGTTAATGAAATCATTTTAAATAGCCCTAGCAATAAATTGATAAAAATTAAGATTACTCTTGAATCCGGGTTGAAGGATTTAACACTTCAAATTCAACGGTAGACATTGGACTTAAACAATTAAAATAGGCCTAAAACAAAAACATTTAGAGAAACAAACGTTTTATGAGCCACGGTACATATTACTAAAAGAATATTCAATTAATCATTCCTAGGCTATATTCATTGATAAAAGCGGATTTAACCTTCATATGACATGGTCGCAAGGAAGAAGTTATGCTGGATTCAGAGCAAATATGGTTATACCTACAATCATGAAAGAGACACTACGCAGATTGCCACGGTGTCACATAACTCTTATTTATGAACAAAATTTGTGATAATTGGGGGTGAATGTACTAACAATTAAGGAATACTTCGTGGAGTTGTGTATATCTAAGAAATAATACTATTATAAGAAATCAATTTTTAATTTCTTATTATACCTCAGTGCACGGAAGAGAGAACATAGAAATTATATCACAAATATATAACATCTTATTTAAATTCATGGATCCCTATTTCTGTGTAAGGTTACACACATCGAGAAAGGTTTTACAGAAATTAAAAACTTGGTAAGGCAGAATTGAGAAATGCAATGAGCGGAGAGGTTTAAGAAATGATGAACAGAGCTTTCTAAAATTATTCAAGAAATCGTGATGGATGGTTTAGGCATCTTTAGAAATATAAAAAATTGCCACGCAGGTATTAAATGATCACAAAATGTTTAAAATTATTTGTATTGTGGTGCTTGGCATCAACAGATTTATTCTATAGCCGTCTAACATAAATGGCGCTCTTCTACAAAATCCAATGTTGAGGCAATCCCAAAAACTCATAAATAACAAAAGATTCAAGTATATGAAATAAAAATACTGTTTTCAATACTTACCTAATTATATGTCGTTCTTAGTCACGTGTTTGTTACGAATTAAATAGTGATACGAAGAATGAAACTAACTGCTTCATTATAGTAGCACACATACCATTAATTGGCCTTAGTGATTCTGCAATCAAAAAATTATCATTCAACAATAAACTAATATCTGGATCTGTCATATGATGCACGATAGCATAATTCGTTTAAGATTTAAAATAATATAAGCGTGTAATAATAAAAATCAATCAATAAATCATGCTTTTGGTTTGAAAAATCACGTTTTTGACCTAGAAATAGTAAATTAATCTTAAAATGTATATATTATTGTACATAAATAGAAAAAATATTAAATGCAATAAGAAATAAAGGTCTAATTAGAGTAGAAATATTAGATGGTAAGTTGGCTATTATTGTTATGGGGCACTCGGCAGACCTTTATTGCGAGGCTCAGGACTACTTACCTAGAATTTAGGAAGTTATTCCAGGCCCGCAACAATCTTCCCAGAGAACAAAGGCTTGATAAGGTAGCGTAGCCCTAGTAGGAGGGTAGGTAATGGGGGTTGTTTTAGTAGGTGAAAACCCTACACTGCCTGTGGGGAGCGCTAGGAAGCTCTGGCTGGCGCCTAACCTAACGCAAAAGCGAGCTGGAGGTAAGTCCCGTTTTGCTGAACCGCCTCCAAAAACATAAGGAGCAGGTAAAGGTTTTTTCCTCCATAGCTAAGAAAAAAAATGTTATGGGGCACTCTTCTAATTTTTTTCTGAAAATGACTCCTTTTTTGAACTTGACTATATAAATATCCTTATTTTTGAAGAGCAAGAGTGTATTTTACTTTTTATTCTATAATTCGACAAATATTTTAGATACTACTACAATCACTAATTCACGATTACAGTTCCGATTCATTATTTTTTGCTGTGGCCAGGAATAAGGCAATAATGGTTAATGGTTACAAACAGACAGCTCTTTATAGAATGGGTAGTTTACGGATACTGATGCCATCATTTTGAAATATATTCGAAATGGTAGAGTTAGTTTAATGAAAAAGGGATCGGGAAACATTAATACCTAAGGGCCAAATATATTCATATCATAAATTATTGGTGGGTTATATTATATACATACCATATCAAGGTATTTAAGCTTCCTCTGTTAACGAAAACAATCATATAGATAATATATTCCATAATCAAAGTTATGTAAGAGAACACCAATTATTGAACACTATGTTTATTCATATTGTGGTGCATGACGACAGGCGACCCGCTTCGAAGCAGATTAACAAACAGATATTTATATATTCGGAATTCATGGTCCCTATATATCTAATTGTTTTGTGATTCCAAATTGCTATCAGGCATTCACAATGTTAATATAAATAAAAAGAGATTTGAAAATAAAACGGTTAACTACCTTCATAATGCTCGCTTTACTGCCTTGTTACAACATAAGATGGAAACTGCGAGAGGTATTCCGACATCATTCGGTTTCCTCCAAGCAGAAGATTAATATCGTCAGCAGGTAGGTGTTGCACGATTATATGACAGACATCATGGATTATAAAAGTATTAATAAATATTTATCGCTTGATTAAAAATAATTATAATTTTTCAACTAAGCATTAGAACCCTTAATGACAGAACTCAGTTCAAGGGTTACTGCTTGCTGCTCACTGCTTATTACTTATTCTGTCCCAATAGTTCCCTCTTAATGACTAAAAGTAGTTTATATTCTTCAAATTTTTGAAACCTGCAACTCATTATCACGGGTAAGAAAACGATATGTTTCAGGGTTCGGCTTAATGCCATGGCTGGTAGTAAGATAACATTGTATCAAGTCAAAATTATATAATAATAAGTTAGGTCAAACTGATGAACAAAAAATGAAATTATTTATAATCAAAGAAGAATTCTTGGAATTTAATTCTAAAGGATTTTTAAAAAAAGCAAAAATTCTATAATTTTATCAAGAATCGCTAAAATACACATATTGTATACAATCATTAAAGCTATAAAGATTTAAGAGACAGTTTAAAGATATGATATTAAGCTGCCCACAGAAGTTATTGTTTAAGTATGATCTTTTTTATTTTAGGGATGGTTATCATTCATTTTTAGTCACCCCATATATCTTTATGAAAATAGATAAATAATTTTAAAATATTGTTAGTGCAACCTTTGTGGAAGTCGAACATATTTTGTTAGTTGGTAAGCACTAGCAATGGGATAAACTGAGCCAGAGGTGCAAAAATAGTGACGTTACACTAAGTTCTTGGTGATTTGGTAAGGAGCAAAGATTCTAAGCTACGGACACCGCCTTTATCTGACTCGTCGGATGGAGCCATAATCTACCGTGAGGAGCCTAGGCAAATTGTATATGAAAGGTAGTAGTCGTATGTTAGCGTTATACATTGATATTTTATAGTTTGTGGCTGTTTCCTGATAATTTCAAAAATTGTTTTGATATATTGTTACATGGATCACCTCAAATATGCTCCAAGTCACAATTGAATTATTTAATTGATATTGAACGACTTTTTTTAATAATATTCATTTGAAAGTACATTCGTTAAAAGATAGAGTTGATGTGAAATAATTTGTTTTATACTTCTCTGATATAGGTAAGTTGATCTTAAAATTTAACAGTTCACATTTTTTTATTATCATGATTCCAACATATACCCTTTTAAAGATTAGGTACCAACTTCTTTTGAATAAAAATATAGTCCTTTTCCCCATAAAGACTAGTCAAAAATGATTATCTCCTTTGGTCTAAACCAAGGTATATATGATATATTCATTGAAAGTATCATCGGCAAAAAAGGTTAGGAATAAAAGTGTTGTGCGCATGACAGGCACACCCATGTAGATATAAGGAAACTGGCGGTTGCGACAACAGAGATATAGATATATATACCCTTATCTACAACAGTACATTAGATTATTCTTTTATTTATCTTCTGGTTGTCTTTTGAATGGCACACAGCAAAAGAATGGGGGCTCAGAATTAAGAAGGAGATTCCTGTCAAACAACGAGGGCCAAAGGCATTGCTTCCTCTAAAAGTAATTTCGCCGTTCACTGTGGAACGGGCGGCTTGCCCAGGGGGTACAGCAAAAAGATTTGATTAAGTACAAAGCAGCATCCATTATCTTTATGGGTTAACCCAGGTCTGAAAGGAAATTTTTAGATATCCTAATTAGCTCAACTAACGACTTTTAACGATTTCAATTTTCTTGGCATGAGGCTTAAGATGCTAATTCAAAGGGTAGTTACTCCTTACAAAAAAAGGTTTCAAGGTGGGTAATGTGTGCGATGCTCCAAGCCAACCATATATAAATACTTAATTATTGCGATAAAGGTCTAAAACTCAATATAACTTTGAAAGCAACATAATTTATAACGATGGCTGTTGATTGAGATTCGACGAAAGTCCATTGTTAAGAACATAGATGCTTTTGTAATTATTGCCATAAATTATTATTTAATTTATTCAGTAATATTTTCATGAAGAATAAGCTGGTATTTTAAAGTATTCAAAAAGTTAAGAACCACTGTCGTTACGATTCTGAATGCTTTAGAATGTAGCGCGGTATGGATTAATATTATGCATTACTTTTTGACCTTTACGATAACGGTACAAAACTCATCCTTCTATTGCCCTTTAGTAATTTCGTCCCTCAGATGACAAAAGCCGCTACTCGCATAGGTTTTGCCACGTTTCTACAGTGATAAAATAACTCATCGAATCGAATATTCCTTGATTGATTTCACTGTATAGTTATTGTTTTAGCATAAAGAGAGTAGTATCAACGATCCTAAGACGTCTGTTCGCCTAAATATTTTGCCAATATAGCTAGTAACATGAACATTTGGTAGATCTATAGTTTGACAAAAAATATTAAGATTTTCCAAAATTCTGATTATATAGGTCTGATCACATGGATTGGGATCTAATGTTGATGGATACAAGATATTTATATAATATTGATGGGAACTGTGACTCAATTTAAGGTATTAAATCATGAACAATTTAAAAAATGGATAAAACGAATCCTTACAGTCCCGTAATCATCCCATCATTTCTTGACGTTATTTTAGGCACATCTCTAGAAAAATGTTTTTGCACCTAAGGGCCCTCAGAAACTAAACCATAGAATATCAAAGTTAGGTTTAATTCTGTGCTTTTCATCGGATCGACCACCCATTTTATAAAATCAATCAATAATATGATTCTTTATAGGATCAGCTCATGCCTTAGGATATAAACGCAAACAAATTTGTGACGACAGGCTTATATTTTTAAATAATGAGGATTTTATTCACCATAAATAAGTACATGCACATCGACGAATAACAGTTATATCGAAACCATCTGAATCTTTATCTTGGACCGGACATAATGAAATTTTTCAACATGCTGCCATATACGTAGTCTATTTTAAAGCGAAAAAGAGTTATCTTTTTTCTTATTAATGGTTTAACCAGATTTGGGTTCAATATGAATTCGATCGTGATACTTCATGACATAGGACAAATAATTTGCTCTCACAAAGTAATGGGGCAACTGTTCTAACATCAGATAAGTTAGAAACAAACAAATTATTGCAAATGTAAATTCAATTATGGATGATGGCCACCAGTTTTTGTTAGAAGTAAAAATTACAAAAAGTTCCGTCAAATATTCAAGGTCATCTACTAAATTATGGTACGCTTTAGTTTAGTCCCAGTTTCAATACCGGAATTAAAAAGAGAATAACCCTTGATTTTCAACTGCCTCATAGTAAAAAAAGGCGTTCCAAATAATTAGAAGAATAACTCATTTTTAAAAGATTTACCCAACTAAGCGGTATGGTAACAGGCAGTCGCCTTTTGGTCGGCGAAACACTCTTTTATGTGATCGTCTTCGGGTTTTTTAACCATTTAATGGTATAGCATCAATCAAAGAAAAACATACCAATTCTGGGCAGCAGCAACAAGATAAATCAATAAGGGAAATATATTCATTTTAACAATTTGTAATATGCAGGATCTAATATCATCGAATTTTCATATTCGGTTACAACTTCCGATTGTTTAGAAACAATAACAGAATTCTAAACGTCTGAAAAGGATACTCGGACATCAGTGTATTATTCTAATTAATTATTGGACTTTTAAAACGGGTAGAGTATACGTAGCAAATTAGCATAGTCGTGAGAATCTTGATACGGCGTTGATTCGCATAGCAGATTTGTCACTACATTTAAAACCCACTTTTCCATTCATTTAACTGCTGAATTGTAATTATCAGCTTCACATTAACAAAACTAAATCCTTCAGCACTGATTTCAAGAAAATCATCATGATATTATAAGTGAGGCTAGCAATTATTATTACACTGATTTCATAACTAGCGTAAAACAGTGTACAGATTTTTTCTTTAACATGCACACAACAGACCACGCGAAAATAAATTTTCCGTCCTGGGCAAAAGTATGTTGTTAAGAGTTTTGTGAACATTGGATTGATTGGGAAAAAGTTTGATTGCCACCAAAGCAGCACAGCAACTTATGTACGATTTCTTAATGAATCTTACGACCGTCTCTTGAATAATTAAAGGCACATTTCAATTTGTAGGTCAGCATTCCCACAAAACAAGCTATCATAAAAAAAGTTAAATAATATATTTATACTATTCCTACGCTTAATATAAAACCAAAACCATCATATAAACCGAAGAATCGTTATGGACCTTATCCGTTCAACTATGTAAAGAATGATGAAACTTCAATTAAAAGTAAATAAAATATCAGTAGACAACATAGAATAAGTAAAGAATAAAAGATCCAAAAAATATTGGTTTAAAAATAACGAAATATTTTTAGTCAATAGAATTCTAACTTATATCTAATTATGTGGGGGTCGTTGTTGGAGATTGTATTGA
The DNA here is from genome assembly GCA_001455285.1 of Sphaeromyxa zaharoni. NCBI lineage: Eukaryota > Metazoa > Cnidaria > Myxozoa > Bivalvulida > Sphaeromyxidae > Sphaeromyxa > Sphaeromyxa zaharoni. Next base: position 7,939 of record LDMZ01017548.1, read on the forward strand.
TGGGGCTGACGATAAGCTACACCAGGACCCCCAGGAGGAGGATATCCATATCCATGACTAGGGTCTTGCGAAGCTAACATTGGAGGCCCTTGAGGTCGATAACCTTGAAAGCTAAATAAATATACTAATAATACCTGGTTGAGGAGGCCCACTCTGATACTGAGAGGAAGGTGGCTGAAAATCAGTAGGTTCCGGCTTATATACCTGTTGTTGAAGTGGACGTGGCTGTGAATAATCGGGCTGTTGCACTTGTTGCTGGGGTGGGAAGCCACCCCGGGATAAAAACGGCGGGGTCGCCCCTTGACTCATCGAAGGCCGTTGCGAACCAATACCGGGACGTGGAGAGTACCCAGACATCTGAGGAGGTGGCTGTTGTCTTGGTGGTTGGGACATAGAGGATGGTACTGAACCGTGAACATATCCTCCAGAAGGTGTCTCTGGGGGATCGAACATTCCATGTTTCACATTTTGGGGTGGTTGTTGAGAATGAGGGGGATAGTTCAGGGGGCCTTTTGGTGGTTGTTGACTGAAGTCGGATACAGAGTTATAATTACTAGGAGGATTACTAAATTCAGCCGCTTTTGGTGTTGGAGAAGGCTTCCTTATAGGTTCGGATGGGGAACCTCGAGGAACATCGATGGGGCTCTTCGAATTTTCCTGCAGGATGCATTCAGTTGGAACTTCAGGAAGTGACAAAGCCTGATTGAACCCATCAACCATATGCTGAACTGTATCTTTTAGCTGCTCAGCTTGGGTACGTAAGTTTCTAAGAGACTTATCACGCGCTTCCAAGTATCCCTTAGAGTGAGGAACTAAGTAAGATTTACTAAGGAAAACATACAACATACACTGAACATAAATCCTAAGATAATGTTTGCTAGAGGAGATGGCAAAAGCCAAGTCATTAGAATCAGATATAGTAATCAAATCCTCCTCTGTCAATGATTTCATGTTAAAATAAAAAACCTTCATCCTTGTATTTTATGATAATTTGGTCTTCAGTGCTTATCAGTTCAGGAAATATCCGAACAAGCATAATGTGAAGATCATCAAAGGATAAATCTTCATTCCTCAAGGCCAGTTTTTTTATTTCACTCTTACAATATGCCTTGATAACCAGCAAATCTTCTTCTGACATGGTATAAATCCAGATAATCGTTATTAAGCGTGAAAAAACGGTCCTCATCGGTAACTAAAATTTCATTCTTTTTGACCATTCATCCTTTCTTTTGTAAATCAACTGATTATTTTAGTGATATCTTTTTTAAATCAAGTTTCGATTAAAAAAACCAATCCTTAATTAGTTGCAAAACTGAATGATGCCAAATATGGTATTTCTATTTTTTATCTTGAACCAACTTAATGCAAGATATGGTATGTAGCAAATGGTAACTTTTTTATCACTTGAATATGGTTTAAGACTTTTTTTGTTTATATGAATAAATAATCCTCTTCAACATCCGGCTTAACAAAGGATTAAAACATTGGAAACACTCAAAAGATTATTCATATGGAAGTTCTTGTCTCAACAAACAAGGGCTTATATATATTATTCTTATTATAAATAATGAATTATTTTAGGTTAAAAAATTATTAGGAAAAAAATTCTTCTAAATACGATAATACGACTAGTTCCAAGATTAAATTCTCCATAACTTTAGTTTTAAATCCGGAAGAATGCTTCAGCTGATATTCGATAAGTGAATACACTGTTATTAATAAATTTTAATTCTATTGGGTTTTTTCCATGATTATTAATGTAATATTTGATTTCGTTCTTTGTACAATTAAAAGAGTAGATCAACGAATCGAGAAAATATTTGTATCGAGTTATTAATTTTTTAAAAACTATAATATTTTGATAAAATAATTGAGGTGTTCCATGTATTACACTAGTCTGTTTTTATTGATTAAAATATTTTGGCATCTATCATAGCCTATCGGGTGAAACTTTTACTTAAATTTCAAATTAGGGCTCATATAACCAACATAGAAAATAAAAAATTTATATATTGATACTAAAGGTGTTCGGCCCGCATCATAATATTTATCAAAACCATGCACCTTCCAGGAAATTTTTTGATATATCATGTAAGGGCATAACAACATTAAATTTTGAATATACTGTGATGTCCCCATAGGTCACTCTGGATTAATCCAGAAAGAAGTTAATGATTGAGAGGTTATGGTACGCGGGAATATATTTATACATCTCTACCTCTAGCGTGCTAATTAATTTCTGTGGCGTAGGCCGCCTAACTAATTTTTATATTAGTCGTAAATATACTACTGTTTACGACAATATTACGGATAACCTTATAATATTTTCCATCCTCATACTGTTCCTATCAATTTACCATGCACATGCCTGACCCACCAAATAAATGACCGCTTTTCGATGTTAATTACATATACAGACATAATTTTGTATATCAAATACACTTTTATTATAGCTATATTTTTATGACTAAATATTATAAATCGGAAGATCTAAATCTCGAACTGCTGAACCATGACACAATTTCACTGTTTGCTACCCATCAGAAGGACTATACGAGAGGGTATTTCAACATTTTTTGTCCAACATACAATGTTCCAAGAAAAATTTAAAAATCTATCAGTTTTAAGCCAAAAAATAAATATTTGTGGTATTGTTGAAGTACGGCCACGCCTAACTTAAGTTTTAAATTGGTTTCTGAAAATAAGAAGTAAGTTTAAAACTACACAAATTTAACTAGGTTATGTATGTGGGGATTGGGAACCCTATCCGCAGAACCATCTGTTCATGGTACGTCCCATCCTCTCTATTCCATCCGTCTGACACAAGTGCCACTAATCTATGACACTCTATGTTTTATAAAAATAGAACTGGTTTTATGGTGCTTTAACTTCCAATATCTGTTCTCTAATGGTTCTTTTAATTATGAAAATTTCAATACTAAAAATTAACATGAAATCAATTGTTAGTTTTCTTGCGAATGCATATATACATGGAGAAAATCATTTAATTTGATTTCTATTTAATTCACCCATAATACATTGCGTTCCAAATTTTGGTTTTTTAAATCCTAGTTTAGTATTATTCTTTAGCATCTTTAGTCCAAAAATAGATCCAATTAAATGTGAATCTGTATTTCATAAAAAATATACTCTTTTCACTTGTTTGCATGTAAATTCAATTTATTTTATGGGTTTTTGTAATAAAAACGGTAAACATCGGCTTAAACAATGAAAGTTTTCTGTAGAGTTCTTTGGATTACTCACTAAATTTTTGCTTTTATTAAATTTTTAAATGCTAATAAATCAAAAACTTAATACAATGTACATATGCTGGTCAGGTTTTTATAATAATGTAATTAATATTCCAAAACATTGTGTGATTATTTCCTAATTATCTATACTATATGCTTTAAACTTGGCTTATCACGATGGTTACACCTCATCTCAAATCAGCTAAATACATCTTTCTTACTGATATCCTTGAATTCGATCATTGCAGTTTGTTTTAATTGTGCTCTTTTTTTCTAAAATTTACAAATACCTGTTTCCGATATTTTCCATGAATTATGTGGCATTCTTCTAAACATCGTGAAGAAAAATTCTCTGATACATAGTGCATAGGTGAAATTTTTTTGACAAACTAGGATTTCAAGAATTTCAGGTTGGCAACCACCAACGTGAATGTTACTTGGATAGGTAGTTATGGTGGATCCATTACAGGCGGCAGAATTATAATAAAGTGATTATGTGTATATGGCTTAGATTAGTGTGCTTTTAGTTTTATTTACTTTTATCACGGTATTATTGTGTCCTTTAATCACGTCAAACAATATAACCGAAGATGGCTGCGGGTGAAAAACCAGTTCACAATCCAAACACAATTAGAACATTCAGTCTCTGCATAAAGAGGGGAATCCTCCCGTGAAGGTACCTCAGTAGTATTAAAGGTTTAATGAATGATTGATCCATTCTTTGGCTGTATAAAAAATTGAAAAGATATTATTTTACATAAATTTTTTTATATCTTAAAATTATGCATTAGATGTTAAAGGATAGTGTTCTATAGATATCCTAACTACACAATTCCACTATGAAGATGACGTGATTCCCAAATCTAAAAGACTATCCATAATGTGCCTCATTGCTATTATACATGATATTTTTTGAATAAATCTTGATGCTTTTTGAGCTCACTAAAGCAACAAGGACATTTGAAATGCCAATGATACAAATATTCAGCTGATCTTCAAATATTATGTTTTATATGGGTAAGGTTATAAATTATGGTATCACGTCTTTACATCGCGGCGATGCTACATTGTTATAAGTAAAAATAGGTCAAATATTGGTAAATTTTACATTGTGAGTTTATAATT
>LDMZ01017611.1:0-19698 GCA_001455285.1 Sphaeromyxa zaharoni
TGTTGTTAAGGTTTAAGAAAGTAATAAAAGCGTTTAAAAAATGTGTATAACACAATTAATAAGTTTTACGGAAATTACTTAATTGATTCCGTCGAGTATTAATAAATAATATGTAAAAAACATGTGAAACATTCCATTCTGTTTTAGATAAAATAATATAGTGATCAATAAATAACTATCATAAAATTAAATTATTAATAATAATCGGTACGTTTTGATGGATAAAACAAAAGAAACTTGTTAGTTATTAGAAAAAAACCATTCAAATATAATAAAGAAGGATCAAATTATGGATTTATTTTTCTAAAATAGAAATTAATGGAACTTAAAAAATAAAAAAATTCCATCAGTCAGTGGACATAATGATAAATTACACTCTCATAAAAAATTAAATTAATGTTCCATAACTTTTTGAAGTATTTAATAAAAATATTTGAGTAAAGAACCAATACGGATTAAAACCAGGGGAAGTATAGCTGAAAAAATAACCATCACGTACTGTTTCTAAATTGGAAATATTTCCCTTCCTCTGTAAAAATAAAAGATAGTTCAAAATGAAATGTTTTATAACATGTAAAAAAATGATTCATTATAAAAACATACCAAGGATTAAACTATTAATCCATAAATGTCACATTTATCAACAAAAGATAATTGCCCTAAAGGACTTGATAAATACACCTTACGTACAAATGGCTGTCCACTAATAAAATAGTCTACCTGTAGCATTTACGAAGCTACACCAGGATTTTAATTAATTTTCGAAAAAATAGAATTAGCTGATGTTCCTACGATACTCAGTCGTTAACGTGTATGATGATGAGACGATTATTGTATATAATTAGAGTATTACATATGATATACCAGCACATATGAATGAAAAGACATCTAATATGCTGAAACTAATAACTTAAATGTTTTATTGGCTTGAATTAAAAATTCCGTTATTATAGTAACTGGTCAGACCTGTTTCAATAAAGTACGCACAATTCAAGTGCGGTAATGTTAGGGTACATTAAATGAATTATTTCTGTAACCTAGTGTCGTACACCTTCGGCATAAATCGTGAATATTTAAGACCACGTTTAGACGGTCGGAGGGATTTTGGATTATTCTATATATTGGGTAGTGTAATATACTATTAAACATGATGAAGTTATCGGAAGGGACCAATGACACCCATCCTGGGGGCCATATACGGGGTTTTCCGTGTTCAATACCTATATTAAAAACGGGGTACTTCACCTAGGTTATTCACTGAGTTAATAATTGCATATAATACAACTAGGACAGTTTGGTATGTAACCAGGAAGGTTTTTAATTACATTGAACCGATTTATACATACAATCAACGAGAATGAACACGCGATTTCAATTATTATAAAATGTAATGGTTCAAGGTAGATGGATAAAGATTTAATGCAAAACCGCCAATTACATATATAGTTTTTGTACACTCATTTGTGACCACCTCGTAACAATTTAAAATGAATTTATTTAATTTTAAGTATATATAGTATTATCTATTGATGAACCGGCTGCTTTTTTATTAGTTCTTTAAATTATTTATTCCCTAGTCATCATCGTTTTTAAAATATGGAATCTAAAGAAACAGCCCGAGGACATTGAAGTTTAGGAACCAGTGTTAAGCTTCAACAAAGTGATCGAAGGGATACCCATGAGGTATCAAAATAGTAAAAGCCCAATTATTTGAAAATTATTTTGAGTATAAGATTATATATGTCAATATTATTCAACTTCGATAAATAAACTTTACGTATTTGAAAGAAAAAAGTCAGGACTATCTGAGTCCATCTCTACATCATTAAGCATGTTCTTTGTATATTCAAATAACGGGAAGTTAAGAAGCACGGTTTATCATCTAGAATCAATGATTCTAAATCAGAACTAATTCTAAAATATATATTTTTTCTTCGTTTCTAAGTAATAAAAAGATAATGCTTTATTTTTATTCGATTTAAAAAAGAATATGTATAATATTAAATTAAAAATACAGTAAAATGCAGAAAAATATACAAATCATTGAACAATATTAATGTACGTGAAAAATTGTCTATACCCATTCCCTTCAAGAAGATTTTTGGCTTGGTACGTCTGGAGGTTAAGAGGTTTAATCTGTTTCTCAGATCTATCATCTACGTAATATATACATTTTTAGCGATCGACAAAATACGTGCTAATTCAGCGACCATATCCTCACTTTTTACAACTTTTTTGAGCTTATCCCAATCCTTATTATAGGCCAATGAAAGAGCTTCAAAAAATTCTTTCTCCTTTCCAGGGGTGAGTTCCTTAAAACAATGTAGAAATCACGTACAACTCAATTTCAATATAACAAGCCTACCTCGGCTTCTTCATCAGAGCTTTCAGTGTCGGAATCAACCGTGAGTTCATGCTTTGAGGGCTCCTTCATTAATAAACAAACAATGTATTTCAGAAGCACGAAAGGTCATATGCTATTGAGTATGCGCACTCATTTGTTATTAATATTCAAAATGGCTGACATGTTGGTTTTACTGAGTGTTAGTTCATTAAGGATATGAATAGATATATTTTTCAGATTTTGCTTTAATTAGCTGTTAATTCGTTTTGTCACAAGTATGAGGCTTTTTTCTGGTGACCGAGCCATTTTATTGCATTCAGTATAAACGTCACTAAGTATTATGCATTAAAATATTTCAGAGGATTAGTTCTGCACTGCAGCTTATTCGAGATTGGTGCCATATTTGTATCTGCTCTTTGATGTGATAAGGTTATTTTGATGCTTGGATCAACGCTTTTCCATGCTATTTGCGAAGTATGAAAATTCATCCATCCATAATGGTTGGATAAATTTGGTAACACAGAGAGAAGTTTGCGGTCTTATTTTTTTAGGGAGTAAAATTAATTTTGTTATTGCCCGTTAATAATTAAAAATAACTGTCATCGAAAATTTTAGGATTATTCAATGGAAATGTAGAGGCAAAAAGATAACGTGAAATTTATCAATCGTTAGATGGAATCTCATAGGTTGCTCGCCTTCAAATACTCCGTAAATATCAGATAGTGATTGATTTTTGAATTTTAATTAGTGTCCATTGATAAAATGTGATTAAATTAAATTAACCTTAACTGCAACTAAAATAAAAAGCCTGTCAGTCTATACTTCAGCCCACCTACCTCAATAATTTTAGCGTATTGCCAGCACAAGTGGTTATTCAATTAAAGTAGTAGAAAAATCCATTTTTATAAAGGATTTTTCATATATGTGCTTTGAATGAACATTTAGTAATTCTAGAATAAATTTTCACCGTATAATTTTAATGAAACTAGCCTGATCCATGGCCATTTGAAAAAAATTTGACTTTACAAAACAAGAATTTTATCAATCCACGATCTGATGGAATACATCGCTTTAACACTGTCTAAAATATTTATGGCATTTAAAGAGGCGAACCATCTTTATTATTATATATGGAATCCTTAGATTTCCCCCTAAAAAAATTACTAGAGGGTAGGTTACAGCATTTGAGAGTATTGGATGTTTTGGGTCCGTAAAATTCATGCATAGGTTGAATAAATGTACACTTGGCTTTTGTTTTAGATAAAAATTTTGTTTAAAAAATTCTTCTAACAATTTATATAGAAATTTTTAATGTATGGTAAGTATAATGTTTTTTTAAAGCCCCATCTATATTATATATAACAAAACACAACAGATAAGAGAAAAGATGTAATACCAAAGATGAAGAAAATGAAGATCGTTTGTGAAAATCATATCTAAATAATAACAGGCAGTTAGCTTCAAAGCGAAGATAATAAACGTAAGTTTTAAACGAAAAAAAGACTTAATAAAGGTCGGATAAATTCATTGGCTGCATTGGTTACATCGTCATAGAGTATTAAATTAGGTTTATTTTAAAGACATAAACCTAAAAATCTAAAAGAAAAAGGATCGGATCATATTTAGTATTTCCCCTCAAATAATGGACCTCCATATTGATGAGAGAAAGGTATTGGGATCACACTAAAAAAATCGAGAAAAGGTGCCTCAATGGCATTTATACAAATTGATAATTCATTTTAATCTTTCAAAAGGATAACTCAGAAACAAGGGCTTATCATCAAATCATAGTATGTCGATTGATAAGTTTCTGCTTATATCTTGATATGTTCGTATGTGAGGTGTGTGAGGTTAGATTGTTATCTTATATTAGTTTTTTTAGTTTTATCTCTTGCGAACACCTAGTTAACTTTTATTATTAAATGATATTGTCGGGGATACTCGGAACAGGAAAAAAGAACGTGCAAGCGGCTCAGCGAGGAGGAGGATTTGATTAACTAATTACTTAAGATTAATATCATTATTACAATATGTTGTATCACTATGCGTCACAGGTTGGCGTTTACAGTCTAATCAATTCCTTTCTCAGAAACTCCCTAGTTCCTGGGAAGGTCGCTACAATATATATTTTCTATGATTTAAACTTCTTCTTAGGATCCAAGGTTAGGAAATACTTGATTGAATTAAATAGAGTTAAACCGGAATTCATGTTTGGCTTAATAGATTACTCCATCAACTTTTTAAGATATTGAATGTCTTCTATACTTGAATGGAATTTCAATAAAAAATTTTTATTTATTCTTTACAGAAAAGAAATATTTTTGATCTGATGAGAACAAACATGTCTGTCAATTAAATTAACTAAAGGATAATCAATAAACCTGTAGTACCCATCTAGGAGGATGACGGGATTTCGGAAGAAGGAAAAGTAACCAGCCCAACTTAGAGTTTATTTACTTTTTTATCTTATACTAAATAATTTTTACTATATGAGATAACAAGGAAGGTAAGCGGACATAACCGAGAAAGGACGCTGGAAACCTCTTAAGGATCAAAACCTCTCGGTTTTTGCCTTCCATGTCAAGTATGGAAGACTGTCTCGAGCCTACGGCAGAACCATATTTTTAACTGCAGCATCTTATGATAATTAACCATATCGGAAACCATCCTGTTAGTGTATAATGAGTTCGAGCTCCCTTTCAATACATATAGGAATAATTTTTTCAAATTAGTATCTAATCATATTAAGCTGCTATTCGTGTAAAATAGAAAAGTGTTACGTAAAAAAAATTGGTAAAAGTAAGTTGTATACATTCTACAGTCAAGTTTTTTTCCAATACGAGGGATATAAATTCATTTACTGGCAATGATAATAGAAGAGAACCAAAACAAAATTTTTTTAAAATTTTTTGTATTAGTTAATGAAGCAAACAGGAAGAAGATCTGGGAATTATTCTACCAATTTCGCTACACACACAGGTCATATCATAATTTTGTTATTATTTTCAGAAACTTTCTTCAGACCTTACAACGATTGAAAATTCGTATCATGAACAAGATGCATTACTTCATAATAGATCAGCGCAACCAAGACGAATGTTTCTCTAAACCATATGATAGATATAGATATCGATATTATCTCTACAGTTTCAACATATTCTTATCAGATTTACAATCAATAATGATGTTTCGATTCCTTCCAGGAAAAATGGCTACGGAAAATCTTGTTATCTTGAAGAAAATGGTATAATATTTTTTAGTTACACGAAAGGTTATACTTTTTTTATAATGGGATAAAAAGACATTCTGCCGTATAATTTTCTACATGAACAGTGTTTCTCAAGCCTTTTTGCCATTGGGACATGTGAATTAAGTTATTAATCATTAAATGCTTTATACTTTAAATGGTATAAATTTCTTTTAAGGGCCCTAGCTTGAGATATACTTTAATAAAAATTGAACCTCAATGGGGATTTTATGCTCAACAACATCGTTTTGTTACCAATAAAAAATTCATTTTTAATAGTTTGATTGAATGAATCTATGCATATAAATTTGTGTTAAAAATATCTCATTAAAATATAGTGAAAACAAAGCTTTATAACGATTATTTTATTGGCATTGAGTGATCATAAAAGATGAGGTGAAATTTTCCAAAATAAATATCTATATTGCATATGTAAGATTAAATGGAATCCCCAGCTAAAGATAATCTAATTATATACCAAGTAGGTTTTAATAGCACATAAAGATTTATTGGACGTCTTTGTGGAATTGTACCAATTGTTCTAAGACTAAATATTACAAATGATCCAGCATTTATTGACAAAATTTATTTCTTCTCTGGAATTATTATAATCAAATCAAGGAGTATTTTATGTCCTCCTAAAATTATAGTAGTTAAAAAAATTATCCTACAAATATTTCCTCTTGTGGCGCTGAAACTTTCATTAGTTGCTTCTTAATGATCTTTATGAATAAGAGTTGGTCAAATAATCCTACATTTTATTTAATTTTCGCATCCTCATATTCGATGCAATTATTCCATATTGGGGCTCTAAACTAATTTGTACAACGGATTAATGCTAGAATTACTTCTTTTGAAAGTAACAGAAAGAAATTTTCAGGCTTTTTTATCTTTAAAGAGTATAAAAGATAGTACTTCACTTTTTATTCGTTTTGTATCTTTTTGATGATGATAGTTCCTGACAAATCAATACAATTCCCTACTTTTTTTAATATTGATCCAGTGATTGTGGCCAATAAAAGATATTTTTATACATTTTCAATTTCAAATTGACAATAAGTAGCGTCTAAATATCAGTAGCAAAACTGTGGATACGAAATGTATGCAAGAATCTAAGTAGGTAATCTTCAAGTGGAAATATTAACCATATGAGTACAAATGTATAATTATTAAGATTGTGATTTCTTATTTTTTTAGTATTTTTAGAGTGGTTTTAATATTTTTACTATTGTCTTATAATAGTTACTGCAACTGTTTAATAATTTAATATCATTATCAAAAGATATAGATATTTTTTTCATCAAGAATCTTTTAATAAAAAATAACAGTCATTCCACGTTATGCTGTATATGTAAGCTTCTAAAAGCTTACAACAAAGCAAAATTATTATTACTTGTTATAATAATTCAAGGATATTCTAACACTTCATGATAAATTTACAAACATTAAAACCTTCGCCTTTAAATTTTAAAGTATAATGGAAAAAATAAACAATAAATATTTTTTCCCCTTATGTTCTCCTAAAATATCCTGAGATTATGGCTTCTTCATAAGCATGGAAAGTTTGAGACTTCGCTAATAACTTATTCATCATACTATCTAAATGCGAGATGGAGGTGAAGGAGTCACCAGGTCTTTAAGAGTTGTTTATCAAAGTGTAATTTTATATATTCCTGACATGAGTATTATGAGAATAAAATAGTATTTATTGACATTACTTTGTTAAATTAGTTCTAGTTAAATTAGTGAAAATAATACGTCTGTGGAAAATATCTCGAAACATATTTCTGGCATTATTAAATAATATTAAAAATATAATTTTCCAAAATTTTTTCCTTATTATTCATAAAGTTAATATTTTCAATTTTTTATCCCTTATTGGCGCTTAAAACTGACATGTCATGAAAAGTGAATTTCAAAATTTAAAAACACGTATTAGATGATTCAAACCATGCGACTGAGTGGATTGTGATCAAATCGATTTATAACTAAATAAGATAGGCATGATTTTTAAAAAAAAACAAAACTTTAAAAAACTATTTTATCTTTCCTATAGTGAAAAAAATTAACAAATATTTGGTCCCAAAATCTATTATTCGATGAGTATAGAATATGTTCATTAATTTAGTTCTCAATGCCAAAATTTTACTAACAAAACATAAGCTTTTATAATTCTTTATAAATTTCTAAATAAAAAACTTAAATGTATACTGTAATTATAATTACATATTAATAAAACAAGATCGAAAAATTATTTTTCACTGATAATTAAATTATTTAATAACAATAATGTATTAACCTTTTCAATTTGGGACTATTTCCATGTCAAGAGAACACTATCTATCATAAAAATTCCAGCTTGTAAATCTAAACATAGAGGTCTTTGTGAAACCTTTATAACAATCTGAAATTATATTATATGATATCTTTGAAAAATTAAGACCTATTTTAATGCGATCGACTACACCCATCAGGAATTTATCTGTTATTATCTCTCTTTTATACCATGATTTTAATAGCAACAGTAAGCTCGAAAGTAATTACGTGATATAATACAATTCGTTAATTAAGAAAGGTTCAAAGTTTAAAAACCACTCTTCATGGAATATAACAAATTTTTAAGCTTCAAATATTGTAAAATATCCAATCAACGTTATAAACTACTATTGCAAACACTCAAGACTCATGTATAATAAATCTTCCTATATTTTTGGGTAAAGAGCAAAATTTTCTTTTTAATTTTAAATAGATATTATTGAAAATATAGTTGCCGATTATAAAATAATAAATGGTTACACTTTTATGTTTTATTCCTAAAATTATTGATTATCTATTTATTTCTACAACAAAATTCAAAATAAGATACAATTTTTTGTATAAAATATTTAAAATTTCATGTTTTCCATGCCATAATGAGGTTACTTCCTCTGTCAGAAACTTGGAATTTATATCAGATATACTTAAATTTATTAATAATTTTACTTTATTCAAGGTAATCAAGAATTGAAAATTAAGAAATTACTTTTACTGAATATTAATTTAAACAAATTTTTATAGAAATCATGATTAGTATTTTATTTAACTATAATACAAAATATAGCTTTAGCGTGAAACATTTTTTGATTGAGAATAGGATTAAACCATTCTGTTAGATGAGTTAATATGGAGGAAACTGTCATCTTCTTTTAATTCATCTGAAGAGCTTTCACGTTCACAAAGTAATGATTCAGTTGATTCATTTACCTTTTTTCTATATTTTCTATACTTTGGTTTATTCTATAAAATATTTTAATTTTTTTTAATTTAAACATTTTTCTTAGTCTCAAAGATTTCCTCTTCAGATTCTTTAGTGGAATCCCCTAGAAAGTTAATATATCCAAATTTCTTAAAACAATATATCCTCATAATTGAAGATTATTTTCTCAATATTTGATACCGGAAATTACGAAAAATTACCACCTTTTAAGAATTTGTCGCAAACTTGTGATCAATATTGTTAAAATTTGCACTTATCGATTGAGATTTTTAAGAACCAAGTGCAATCTTTGTATTTCAATTAATGCTGATACGAAAGTACCTATCACGTTTGTTTATTATAATTTTCCCTAAAATTAATTTAAAAACTCAAGTATTAATAATATTTTTTAATTTTATAACAGGCATCAGGATATAACAATTTTAAACTTTGTTAGATTTAAATAAAGATTATAACACTAGATGCTTAATGTATGTGAAGCTAAGAGTTAAAATTAAAATAAATTTTTACTAATTCATAATATACTGTATACATCCAATATGTACATTCACTGAAGATTTTCGAAATTAATGTTTTTTAGATTAGCGTTGAAGCATATATAAAACCAATGACCGCTCCAATGTACAATTAAATGTTTCCAGCAATAGCTTGTTTCCTGGTAATTAAAAATCATATGATAATTCTGTATTACTCAAAAAAAATAAGAGAAATATTTTATGGTTCTTTGAGGTAAATTGATGACATAAGAAATTTATAAGCAGCAGAATCGTAATTTGAAACTTTTTTCATTTCAAAATTTATACCAAACCAAGCACAGCGGAATTTTTTTATTATTAAACTTTTGAAAAATTCTCAAGCAACATCTCTATTTCCACTATCCATGCAAGAACAAAGTCAATGGATAACGAGTTAAAAATTTCATACATGATTTAACGTATATATAGGTATGCTGTATTGAAATTTATAACGTTTCAGATGGAGAATATCAAAGAATAAAACTATGTTATGATCAAAATAATTTTTATTTGGATATATTATCTTTTATATACCAAAACCTATGTTCAAGGATAGGAAAAAACCTTTTCTTAAATTTATTAACAAATATTTTAACTGATCTGATCTACCTATTGTTATTCACTTTCTTTAAAATATTTACTTTATTATTATATTTTTTTAAAATAATTTAGACGTCTAAGATAAATGAATAATTATCAATGATGATTTCAATTTTAGATTTGAATAAAAATAAGTTTTTAAATTACGTTTTGTATATTAATTCGAAAAAAATCGTATCGAAGAGCATAGTATTCATAATTCTGTCAATAAGATTAGTGATACATGATCTATTATTTTAAATTTTTTTATTAATTCTGAAACTGCATAAGGTCATCAATAAATGTAGCTAGTGAGATTTTCTATGCCTAAATTAAAATTTAAAATAGTAATTGATGAAATAATTGTATCCATAACACTTATTACTTAACGTAAAATATTATTTTTGATTCACTTTTTATGTTTATAGTTTTTGTGTAAAATGTATTATTAAAAAGAACGTTATTAGATTTTAAAATAGATAAATTTGAGTGAATAAAAAACAGAACATTTCTCAACTGAAAAATAAATTTAGTCAAATAGAAGTTCGGGACAATAATTTCTAATATAATCGACCGAAATTTTCTAGAATTTAACATTTAATTTGTATTACAATTTACAATGCTCTTTGAACGTAATATACAATATGAAACGTCGTCCGTAGCTGTTATCAATTGTAGATATATAAGCTAGAGTTTTACTAAGACAAAGAAATGATACATAATTTAATTTTGAATAAAACCGAAATCGTCTACCTGTTAAGGATGATCAATCTAGAAGATTGGTTACACAAGATGCAATATTTTACTGACATTGATAATATCTCCCTTTTTAATTGTTCTTAAATTATGCATATATTCTGTTTAGTGATTTAAGGAGTGATTATTAACCTTCTTCGGTCATAATCCTTCTAATATTTATGAAAGATTAATTTCTTTTTTATTTAATATGTGAATTAAACAAAATTAATAAGAATAGGATTGAGAACACTGCTTCACTAATGTAGCAAAATGTTACGAAAAATTTTAAAAAAGTAAAGAATAATAAAATTTAATACACATGAAAACTTGTTACAATCCTATTTTTATTGAAGAAAATAATAAAAAAGAACATGAAAGTAATGTGGTGTTTTTAGAAGGTAATAAGTGGTTTTAGTATCAAAATTTAAACGACTTAAGTATCCAATTGGCCGAAATTACCTAAAAGATTATGAAATTTTTGATGATATTGATGTATGAAGGGTATAATGAAATAATAACAATGGAAAATTAATTTTTCATATATATCTTGAATAAAACTGTATAGGCTGCACTAATTATGTGGGGTTACTACAGTAATATATTAAATTTTGTCTACCGATATAATCATAAATCAAAGGTTTTTAATTTTTAAATTGTTTTGCTTCATGCTTATATATTTTTTAACAAAATATAACGGTATTACGTTAATAGTTATAAATGCGTAATTGGGTATATAATATTAAGAATAAATATTAATAAATAGATTACATGATTACTCATCAGATATATATATATATAATTACATAGAGTTATTATATTCATGGCTATGTTAAAATTTTTTATTTCATATTAAAAATCTTAATCGTCATTCAATCAAGGTTATCAGTTCAAGAATAAAGAACAATATAAATATTGATTTATAATCCAATCACTACTCTACTTAATATGTATCAGTTTAATTTGATAAAAAACAGGAAATATGATTCAAATACGCTAAAATACTGGGTGTAAGTAATTTAGATTGTTGTTAGGTATATTTAATAATCTAATCTTAATTACTAGCGCACGTGCCACTTTTTATATCTTGGGATTAACGCCCGCCAGTTGCGAATTACCTCTTTGTTCTAATTGGTTGTGTGCACAATGGCCGGAAAGCCTTTTGAGCGACTACCGCTTCATGCTTCTCCTGTTAACTATAATTTATTGGTAAAAACTTTCCTCGAAGAACGAAAGTTTACTGGCAAAGTTGTGATTGAATTGAATGTTTAAGATTTTATTTCTTTTTTAATATCCTAGGTTAAAGAGAGCAAAGATTTTATCAGGCTTAACTCACTCGACTTGTCCCTCTCTGATATTGTACTTTCTTCAAATGGAAAAGGTATTGATATATAATTGCCCTTTCTTCTCATATTACTGACCTTTATCTTTTAGCTTTTCTTTGTAGATGTTTTACTGTTTTAAATATTGTTGATATAGTGTGAGACATGTAATATCTTATTTGACTTATTCAAAATTTTAATTAATTTTTTACATTTTTTTTGAACGTTGTAAATTTATTGAAATTATCCCTTTTTCGTTTTGAAAAATTGAGTTACATTCTTATTCATACTAGATCATACAGCTATCATAAAATATCCACTTAAACGGAATACACCACTATTCTTTAAAATTTTTTGAGTGTATTTTAGTAAATTATTTAATCGAAACGTTAATATGATAATTCTTATTGATACTCACATGCATAACAATGGGATTAAAATTTAAGACTTAATCGTAAAGTATTTATTTAATCAAGAATGCTATTTGAATCTGTCATAAATAATGTTATCAATTCCATGTACAAATTTATATTTAGTAATCTGTGGAAAATTTGATAAATTAGTGGATAAATCTGAGATTTTATACACGGTTAAATTAAAATGTGGAGATAGTTAACTAGTTTATATTTTCTACTCGCTTACCTGACAATCCACAAGTATGTACTTAAGATATACACGACCTCAATTCTGTAAGAAATGGGACTGTCGTCATGCAAATTTGGTCATACATGTCTAGATGGAAACATCTAATTTCATACTGTTTGATTTTTTGTTGCATAAATATATTTAGAATTTTCAGAATTTGAATAATTTTAGTATGGAGGCTCAGTAACATTGTATATAAAATCCTTTTGGAATGATTTTCTTATATTTAAAGTAAAAAAATAGATTTACTTTTAAACAATGTTTTATTATGAGTATTTATTTATCTAACCTTTATGAGAGAAATCAGGGCATACAAGCGGTAATATTTATAACTAATGAAATGTTCATGTTTTTTAATTTACTGGTAGCTGCACACATTCGTAAAAATTGCTTAAACAAAGCTTACGATTTTTTAAAAGCCCGCCTTTTGACTCTAATTTATACTGTTTTGAAAATTTTATACAAATTTAATTTCCTTTGAGGACATTCAGAAAATCTTCAATATATATCTAATTGTAGAGTACTGACTTTTGAATTCTAGTTCATAAATTTTTTTATATATTGGGTATTTGTATGATTATGATGTTAAAGTGGAAATTATTTATACAATTATACTTAACTGGGATCTTTTTTAAGTTTTTTATTACATTCTAAGCTTTTCTTTCACCATTAGATAAATTTTAACAATAATTAAACTATATCAATAGCCCCTTATTTATAGAAAGCATCAGTAAAATATAAAAAAATCATCAATTATAATTTGAATTGGTTAAAACGGTAATCACTGCATTTGTATTTACAGCAAGTTTTTCTTAACAGATCCTCTGTTTATAACGCGTGTTGTGACAATTTTGAATTACTCTAACTTACAATCCCATGTTTAACGAATATTTTTTATGATCAATATTTATTTTCTTTTTTAGATTTGAATTTGAGGTTATATTTTATAAATTTAAACCCTATAAACAAGTATATCTTAATGAAAAATAATAAATATTTTGTATTATGGTTAAAGGTTAAAAAATTAAGTATAGCTAATTAATTTAACCTTCACTTATGTAAAAATCCTTATATTGAAATTATTTTAGCAAATTTTTGACTTTCTTCTTCAATTTCAGATATGGCAACTTGAATATTGTTAAATAATTTATTTCACTAATTGTGTGTCGAATCTAGCTGAAATCTATGTTTATTAATAAAACAGGTCCTCATTTATCTAATTAATTTTGTGTTTAAATCTTCTTAGATATAGTTTTAAATAAAAGAACTTACTTGAACAATTTTTAATTAATATATAGAAAAAAATCAATTAATTTAGTATGAATTGGATTTACGGTAATTTGTTTAATAATTTAGGGTTTTTATAATCTTCCCTTGAAATAAGCTTGATTCTGACATCAAATCTTCAAAACCAAAATTAAGAGATAAGTACTGTTCGTTGATCTAATAGCGTTAAATAACTATTATTTTCCTGAAGGTTGGTGAGTTCAAGTTTTGTAATAATTTTAATTTTAAAAATTAATGTTTATTTTAGGAACTGTTAATTGAAGTCGTATCGTCATTTTTAAACACTTCTATTATAACATTATCGGTGTATATCGAATAAATTTAGTAGTATTATATATCGAGTATTTTTAATGGCTTAAACATTTTTAAAATCCACCTAGTCGATGGAAACATCAAATTTTAATTTTGGATTCCATTTGTTTTCATTTTTCTTCTAATATACTATAGTAGATCAAAATGCTGCGAAAGTTGATTATAATGTTGAGGATGAATATGTAACGATAACTTTCTCCGACCCTATTCCTATTGGAACAGCCCATTTATCAATTTGTTTCACTGGAGAACTTAAAGATAACATGAAAGGGTATTACTACTCTACTTATAAGACAGCTGATGGAACTGAATATGATTTGGGCGTTACTCAGTTTGAGCCCACTGATGCTAGGCGTGCCTTCCCCTGTTGGGATGAACCTGCTGTTAAGGCTACGTTTAATGTTAATATAGTTGCTCCTGCTGGTAAAAAAGTACTTTGTAATACGGAAGTCGTATCATCATCCCTGACTGATGATGGTATGGTTTCATATACGTTTGCGAGAACTCCGATTATGTCAACATATCTCGTTGCCTTTGTTGTCGGCGATTTTGAGAGTATCTCAGATAAAGCATGTAATGGAGTGGATGTTTCAGTTTTTGCTCCTTTGGGAAAAAGTCAGTTTGGAAAATTTGCTTTAGACGTTGCTTGTAAAACTCTTCCATTTTATGAGAAATTCTTTGACATTAAGTATCCATTAAATAAGCTAGATCTTATTGCGGTTCCTGATTTTGCAGCTGGTGCAATGGAAAATTGGGGATTAATTACCTATCGTGAAACTACCTTACTTGTTGATCCTGAAAATACATCCGCTTCGGCTAAGCAATATGTGGCTTTAGTTGTTGGTCATGAAATAGCCCATCAATGGTTCGGAAATTTGGTTACTATGGAATGGTGGACACATTTGTGGCTTAATGAAGGATTTGCTTCTTGGGTTGAGTATTTATGTGTGGATCATTGTTATCCAGAATATGAAATTTGGACCGAATTCGCATCTGCTGATTTTGCAAGAGCGTTAGAGTTAGATGGCTTAAAAAATAGTCATCCAATTGAAGTACCCGTTGGACATCCAAGCGAAGTCGATGAAATCTTTGATGCAATATCTTATAGTAAAGGAGCTTCTATTATAAGAATGATACATAGTTATATAGGCGATGAGGCCTTCAGGAAAGGGCTAAATACTTACCTTCTTGCGAGATCATATAAGAATGCTTTTACAGAAGATTTATGGCATCACCTTTCACTTGCTTCTGGGCAGCCTGTAGGTGATATTATGTCGAAATGGACTTCCTTCATGGGTTATCCAGTTTTAGTATTATCCTCAGTAAAAACCGCGAATGATTATATAGTTCAGGTTAAACAATTGAGGTTTATATCAGATGGTAGTTCTTGCACAGAGTGTGTGTGGACTGTGCCAATCTCCTTTCTAAGTGATCTCCATAACGTGTCTAATCCTGCTAAGTTCTTACTTAGCAGAGTTGAAGATAGTTTTGTTTTATGTCAGGATCAGGAACCTGCTTGGGTCTATGCTAACGCCGGTAACATTGGATTTTATAGAGTTTTATATTCAGATACACTTTTCAGCAAACTCATTACCGCTGTTAGGGGTTTGAAGCCTGAAGAGCGTTTAGGCATATACAATGACTCCTTTACACTGTGCAGAGCTGGGTTATCAACGACATGTCAATTTTTGGACCTTTTTTCGGCTCTTTCAAATGAATTTAATTCTGTTGTTTGGACGGACCTTTCATCTTCCTTGGGATCAATTATAAGTCTTGTACAGTATCTTCCAAACACCGAGGATACACAAAAAAGTTTAAAAAATACGCTAATGAAAGTGATTAGACCACTCTTTGATAAAATTGGATTTGACGATCAAGCTTGTTTATTACCTGAGGGTAACTGTCACAACATCCAATTACTTAGACCAATCCTTCTGGGTTTGTTGGTTTTTGCTGGTGATCATGAAATCATCAATGGTCTAATAGATAGATTCAATAAATTTATTAATGGAACACCTCTAGATTCAAACCTTAGGTCTGTGGCCTATCGATGTGCACTGACACATGGTGGTATAATCGAACTTGATGCAATTTTAAAACTTTTTGAACATGAAACTAGTTCTGAAGAAAAATCGAGGATTCTTGGCAGTCTTGGTGCAGTAAAATCGAAGGAACTTTTACTTCGCTCATTGGAATTTTCAATTTCATCTTCTGTAAAGAATCAGGACATAATACGTGTATTTGGTGGAATTGCTAATCGTCGAGAGTCCAGGTCGATAACGTGGAGCTTCATAAAAGAGAAATGGGATGTTCTGTTTGAAAAGCTTGGAGGTGGATACCTATTTGGAAGATTACTTTCTTATTACGCTTCCGGGTTTTATTCTGTTGCTGAACTTGAGGATTTTAAAGTTTCATGCCATTTTTAAATGTTTAAATTTGTAGAAACAAACTTCAACTGCCAATACTAAAGGACTAGACAGAACCGTGTCTCAAGCAATAGAGAGAATACAGTTAAATATCTCGTGGATTGAAAGGGATGGATCTACTATTGCTGGTTGGTTTGCTAATGCAAATTAAACACATACGTTTTTCTTATCTATGACTATCTAAGTGTCCGATTTAATATTCAAGTGTATTTTAACCCTTATTTCCTCTTAGATTATTTTCAAACTTATGATTTTGTTTAATTAATATAGAATGAATTTTTGCTGTTCTCCACCTAAGCATTATAGGATTGATAGATCATAACATTTTCATTTTTAAATGATTCTTCTATAGAATCCATCAGTAAACATCTTTTCATACTAATCGAATATATTTTTTTGTTTTCATACCATTTTTTTAGACTAGGCATAATTAAGTTATTTTTTTAACTAACGAAAAATTAATCATATTTTTAACAAATGCGGCAACCAAAATTGTAATGTGTGGAGACCCTTTTAAAGTATATTTATAGCTTAAATTCAATGAATTAAAAAGATAGCTGCTGTTTGCAATCATAATTTAAAACAGCAGATGGAACAAAAGAGATGATATGTAGTATAGTAAACCGGGATTGTGTAGCATCACTAATTTGGTTGCTCAAAATTTATTCGTTGATATGATATTGCCACATTAAGGAGGATTTATCAAAAATTTTATCATGAAGTTGGTCGAAAGAATTATTCTTCAACCGTAGAACATAAAGGGACTTCCTTTGTCTTTCTAATTTTGAATTGAATACCCGATGTTGCGGCGATTCCAATTCATTGTATTTTATAGCCATCAATATAACTTGTTATAATAATAAACTAATCCCGCCTTGACGCAACCCAATTTTAGGTTGTAATTATAAAAATCATGAATATTCGGTTACCGGATGTAACAGATTTAATATAATCAGAACTTAGATCCTTCACGATAATATTAAGAATATTTTTATTTAATAATGTACATAATTGTTAATGGTTTCAGTAACGTAGCTGCAGAATAAATTTTAGTATTATGCCAGGAATGTCGAGAACCCGTTCGGAGAGAAACAAACAATTTTATATGTAGCTAAAACTTTGTTGGCGTGTTCATATACCCGGAGTCTCTGAAGATCAATATTGAAAATCCTGGCGTATAATTCTTGTGATCCAGAGTATTTGAAAACAATTATGTTACTGCTGTAATTTTTCAAGCTATCTTCTGTATATTAAAATTTACGACTGGTCTGATAATATTTAAAATTTTTGAAAATATTTGTAATTTTAGCAGAAAAAAATTATGTGTTATATGTTGTTTGGCTTGGAAGAAGTTGCTAAAATTGGTTAGATTATTCTAACTTTCGTACTAAATTCTGTTTCAAACATTTAAACTCCTTTTTCTATATGAAAAAATAAAATAAAAATCGATTTATTCCCGTTAGCTATTAATCTCTAAAAAATAATAAGGAACGTTAACACATATCATTCGTATAAACATTTGTTACTTTAGATGTATTTTTTTTAGTATAGATACAAAAGATATACAAGATTTTAATATCCAAAATTTATTTAAAATAGCTGCTCTGTTTATCGAATATTTTACAATTATGAAATGAGCTAATAATATGATTTACTAAGCGTTCCTGTGTCTCAAAAAATTTATTAGGTTAAAAACATACTATTAACAATATTGGTATTCTTTTGGATGATTTGTATAAAAAGTTTGAGATAATTATAATTAATATATAGTGCTTTAAGTAAACGTGATAGGTATGCAATTTTTAATTTAACTTTATTCATAAAGATCTAAACAATTTTGTCATCTTCATAATTACTAGGCCAAAATAGTTACTGATTTTATAAGATTTCCTCAAAGACTAACGTGGTATTGAATAATTAATCCTCAAAAGATTTTTCGCTATAATATCTCTTAAGGTGTTTTTTACGATGCAAAAGTTAATGATCTACATATTTTATACTAAATAAATTAGGTGATTCTAATGAATTGTAATAATTGGTCATCCATTTTCTAACCTTTTTTAACAAATTTTTTGTATAATTTTGTTTAGTAATATTGTCCTGATTAAAGGAATAACTTATAAATAATCTAACAAAAATAGTTTTATTAACAAAAAAATTATTTAAGGTGTTGTATATATTCTTATTTTGAAAGTGTGTAAGGTTATAAATATATTGAATTATAATGAATATAGAATTATTTAATTTTTCTGAAAAATTTTTTGTAATGGATATGAGGTAGAGTATATTGTTCATTCTATATTGAGCAGTTAGAAGTCAACAAAGATATATCTTTTTAATAATCACTAGAATTACAATGAATACACAGCATATCAGTGATTTAGGTTTTTGAAGGATTATTAAATAAATAGTTACATGATACTTTTAGAAATTGATAACATATAAATTTTCAGGTATTCTGAGTGTCAAATTTAAGCATTTGAAGTTTTTTATTTTAATTCTTATCACATTTTTGCCTCTGCTTTGAATAAAAAAATCTGGGACAAGTTATGAAGGTTAAAAAATTTAATCGATTTATTATTAATAACTGCATCATCAAGTCTGAAATTCTTGATTATAAATACTATGAAGGCAATTGTTATATCCAAATCGTAGCTAACTATTATTTTCGTATAATATAGAACTGGTGTAAAAATGATGCTATCTTGAAATATATTTTAATATTATTTCAGTTCTGAGCAGCATAATGTTTTTATTCCTCTAATAAATTATCGGTAGCATGTAAATTTTTAATTTTGTAATATTAAATACGGAAGATGATTTTGAACAATACTGAAATTCGTTTGTTACAAGAATAAAATAGGTTTGATATTTTTGATATGTTTTTTTATCATTGTAGATTGGAGATATATTATAAACTTATTTTTACAATATGGAACTGAAACATAATTTTACTGTGTATGGTCTACATATTAAAAACTACTAGCACTTTTATTTATAAAATTATGAAAATTCCGTAATATATATATA
>LDMZ01017612.1:0-20839 GCA_001455285.1 Sphaeromyxa zaharoni
TATATATATATATATCTGATGAGTAATCATGTAATCTATTTATTAATATTTATTCTTAATATTATATACCCAATTACGCATTTATAACTATTAACGTAATACCGTTATATTTTGTTAAAAAATATATAAGCATGAAGCAAAACAATTTAAAAATTAAAAACCTTTGATTTATGATTATATCGGTAGACAAAATTTAATATATTACTGTAGTAACCCCACATAATTAGTGCAGCCTATACAGTTTTATTCAAGATATATATGAAAAATTAATTTTCCATTGTTATTATTTCATTATACCCTTCATACATCAATATCATCAAAAATTTCATAATCTTTTAGGTAATTTCGGCCAATTGGATACTTAAGTCGTTTAAATTTTGATACTAAAACCACTTATTACCTTCTAAAAACACCACATTACTTTCATGTTCTTTTTTATTATTTTCTTCAATAAAAATAGGATTGTAACAAGTTTTCATGTGTATTAAATTTTATTATTCTTTACTTTTTTAAAATTTTTCGTAACATTTTGCTACATTAGTGAAGCAGTGTTCTCAATCCTATTCTTATTAATTTTGTTTAATTCACATATTAAATAAAAAAGAAATTAATCTTTCATAAATATTAGAAGGATTATGACCGAAGAAGGTTAATAATCACTCCTTAAATCACTAAACAGAATATATGCATAATTTAAGAACAATTAAAAAGGGAGATATTATCAATGTCAGTAAAATATTGCATCTTGTGTAACCAATCTTCTAGATTGATCATCCTTAACAGGTAGACGATTTCGGTTTTATTCAAAATTAAATTATGTATCATTTCTTTGTCTTAGTAAAACTCTAGCTTATATATCTACAATTGATAACAGCTACGGACGACGTTTCATATTGTATATTACGTTCAAAGAGCATTGTAAATTGTAATACAAATTAAATGTTAAATTCTAGAAAATTTCGGTCGATTATATTAGAAATTATTGTCCCGAACTTCTATTTGACTAAATTTATTTTTCAGTTGAGAAATGTTCTGTTTTTTATTCACTCAAATTTATCTATTTTAAAATCTAATAACGTTCTTTTTAATAATACATTTTACACAAAAACTATAAACATAAAAAGTGAATCAAAAATAATATTTTACGTTAAGTAATAAGTGTTATGGATACAATTATTTCATCAATTACTATTTTAAATTTTAATTTAGGCATAGAAAATCTCACTAGCTACATTTATTGATGACCTTATGCAGTTTCAGAATTAATAAAAAAATTTAAAATAATAGATCATGTATCACTAATCTTATTGACAGAATTATGAATACTATGCTCTTCGATACGATTTTTTTCGAATTAATATACAAAACGTAATTTAAAAACTTATTTTTATTCAAATCTAAAATTGAAATCATCATTGATAATT
Source organism: Sphaeromyxa zaharoni (assembly GCA_001455285.1). Taxonomy (NCBI): domain Eukaryota; kingdom Metazoa; phylum Cnidaria; class Myxozoa; order Bivalvulida; family Sphaeromyxidae; genus Sphaeromyxa; species Sphaeromyxa zaharoni. The sequence continues at coordinate 1,425 of LDMZ01017612.1, forward strand.
ATTCATTTATCTTAGACGTCTAAATTATTTTAAAAAAATATAATAATAAAGTAAATATTTTAAAGAAAGTGAATAACAATAGGTAGATCAGATCAGTTAAAATATTTGTTAATAAATTTAAGAAAAGGTTTTTTCCTATCCTTGAACATAGGTTTTGGTATATAAAAGATAATATATCCAAATAAAAATTATTTTGATCATAACATAGTTTTATTCTTTGATATTCTCCATCTGAAACGTTATAAATTTCAATACAGCATACCTATATATACGTTAAATCATGTATGAAATTTTTAACTCGTTATCCATTGACTTTGTTCTTGCATGGATAGTGGAAATAGAGATGTTGCTTGAGAATTTTTCAAAAGTTTAATAATAAAAAAATTCCGCTGTGCTTGGTTTGGTATAAATTTTGAAATGAAAAAAGTTTCAAATTACGATTCTGCTGCTTATAAATTTCTTATGTCATCAATTTACCTCAAAGAACCATAAAATATTTCTCTTATTTTTTTTGAGTAATACAGAATTATCATATGATTTTTAATTACCAGGAAACAAGCTATTGCTGGAAACATTTAATTGTACATTGGAGCGGTCATTGGTTTTATATATGCTTCAACGCTAATCTAAAAAACATTAATTTCGAAAATCTTCAGTGAATGTACATATTGGATGTATACAGTATATTATGAATTAGTAAAAATTTATTTTAATTTTAACTCTTAGCTTCACATACATTAAGCATCTAGTGTTATAATCTTTATTTAAATCTAACAAAGTTTAAAATTGTTATATCCTGATGCCTGTTATAAAATTAAAAAATATTATTAATACTTGAGTTTTTAAATTAATTTTAGGGAAAATTATAATAAACAAACGTGATAGGTACTTTCGTATCAGCATTAATTGAAATACAAAGATTGCACTTGGTTCTTAAAAATCTCAATCGATAAGTGCAAATTTTAACAATATTGATCACAAGTTTGCGACAAATTCTTAAAAGGTGGTAATTTTTCGTAATTTCCGGTATCAAATATTGAGAAAATAATCTTCAATTATGAGGATATATTGTTTTAAGAAATTTGGATATATTAACTTTCTAGGGGATTCCACTAAAGAATCTGAAGAGGAAATCTTTGAGACTAAGAAAAATGTTTAAATTAAAAAAAATTAAAATATTTTATAGAATAAACCAAAGTATAGAAAATATAGAAAAAAGGTAAATGAATCAACTGAATCATTACTTTGTGAACGTGAAAGCTCTTCAGATGAATTAAAAGAAGATGACAGTTTCCTCCATATTAACTCATCTAACAGAATGGTTTAATCCTATTCTCAATCAAAAAATGTTTCACGCTAAAGCTATATTTTGTATTATAGTTAAATAAAATACTAATCATGATTTCTATAAAAATTTGTTTAAATTAATATTCAGTAAAAGTAATTTCTTAATTTTCAATTCTTGATTACCTTGAATAAAGTAAAATTATTAATAAATTTAAGTATATCTGATATAAATTCCAAGTTTCTGACAGAGGAAGTAACCTCATTATGGCATGGAAAACATGAAATTTTAAATATTTTATACAAAAAATTGTATCTTATTTTGAATTTTGTTGTAGAAATAAATAGATAATCAATAATTTTAGGAATAAAACATAAAAGTGTAACCATTTATTATTTTATAATCGGCAACTATATTTTCAATAATATCTATTTAAAATTAAAAAGAAAATTTTGCTCTTTACCCAAAAATATAGGAAGATTTATTATACATGAGTCTTGAGTGTTTGCAATAGTAGTTTATAACGTTGATTGGATATTTTACAATATTTGAAGCTTAAAAATTTGTTATATTCCATGAAGAGTGGTTTTTAAACTTTGAACCTTTCTTAATTAACGAATTGTATTATATCACGTAATTACTTTCGAGCTTACTGTTGCTATTAAAATCATGGTATAAAAGAGAGATAATAACAGATAAATTCCTGATGGGTGTAGTCGATCGCATTAAAATAGGTCTTAATTTTTCAAAGATATCATATAATATAATTTCAGATTGTTATAAAGGTTTCACAAAGACCTCTATGTTTAGATTTACAAGCTGGAATTTTTATGATAGATAGTGTTCTCTTGACATGGAAATAGTCCCAAATTGAAAAGGTTAATACATTATTGTTATTAAATAATTTAATTATCAGTGAAAAATAATTTTTCGATCTTGTTTTATTAATATGTAATTATAATTACAGTATACATTTAAGTTTTTTATTTAGAAATTTATAAAGAATTATAAAAGCTTATGTTTTGTTAGTAAAATTTTGGCATTGAGAACTAAATTAATGAACATATTCTATACTCATCGAATAATAGATTTTGGGACCAAATATTTGTTAATTTTTTTCACTATAGGAAAGATAAAATAGTTTTTTAAAGTTTTGTTTTTTTTTAAAAATCATGCCTATCTTATTTAGTTATAAATCGATTTGATCACAATCCACTCAGTCGCATGGTTTGAATCATCTAATACGTGTTTTTAAATTTTGAAATTCACTTTTCATGACATGTCAGTTTTAAGCGCCAATAAGGGATAAAAAATTGAAAATATTAACTTTATGAATAATAAGGAAAAAATTTTGGAAAATTATATTTTTAATATTATTTAATAATGCCAGAAATATGTTTCGAGATATTTTCCACAGACGTATTATTTTCACTAATTTAACTAGAACTAATTTAACAAAGTAATGTCAATAAATACTATTTTATTCTCATAATACTCATGTCAGGAATATATAAAATTACACTTTGATAAACAACTCTTAAAGACCTGGTGACTCCTTCACCTCCATCTCGCATTTAGATAGTATGATGAATAAGTTATTAGCGAAGTCTCAAACTTTCCATGCTTATGAAGAAGCCATAATCTCAGGATATTTTAGGAGAACATAAGGGGAAAAAATATTTATTGTTTATTTTTTCCATTATACTTTAAAATTTAAAGGCGAAGGTTTTAATGTTTGTAAATTTATCATGAAGTGTTAGAATATCCTTGAATTATTATAACAAGTAATAATAATTTTGCTTTGTTGTAAGCTTTTAGAAGCTTACATATACAGCATAACGTGGAATGACTGTTATTTTTTATTAAAAGATTCTTGATGAAAAAAATATCTATATCTTTTGATAATGATATTAAATTATTAAACAGTTGCAGTAACTATTATAAGACAATAGTAAAAATATTAAAACCACTCTAAAAATACTAAAAAAATAAGAAATCACAATCTTAATAATTATACATTTGTACTCATATGGTTAATATTTCCACTTGAAGATTACCTACTTAGATTCTTGCATACATTTCGTATCCACAGTTTTGCTACTGATATTTAGACGCTACTTATTGTCAATTTGAAATTGAAAATGTATAAAAATATCTTTTATTGGCCACAATCACTGGATCAATATTAAAAAAAGTAGGGAATTGTATTGATTTGTCAGGAACTATCATCATCAAAAAGATACAAAACGAATAAAAAGTGAAGTACTATCTTTTATACTCTTTAAAGATAAAAAAGCCTGAAAATTTCTTTCTGTTACTTTCAAAAGAAGTAATTCTAGCATTAATCCGTTGTACAAATTAGTTTAGAGCCCCAATATGGAATAATTGCATCGAATATGAGGATGCGAAAATTAAATAAAATGTAGGATTATTTGACCAACTCTTATTCATAAAGATCATTAAGAAGCAACTAATGAAAGTTTCAGCGCCACAAGAGGAAATATTTGTAGGATAATTTTTTTAACTACTATAATTTTAGGAGGACATAAAATACTCCTTGATTTGATTATAATAATTCCAGAGAAGAAATAAATTTTGTCAATAAATGCTGGATCATTTGTAATATTTAGTCTTAGAACAATTGGTACAATTCCACAAAGACGTCCAATAAATCTTTATGTGCTATTAAAACCTACTTGGTATATAATTAGATTATCTTTAGCTGGGGATTCCATTTAATCTTACATATGCAATATAGATATTTATTTTGGAAAATTTCACCTCATCTTTTATGATCACTCAATGCCAATAAAATAATCGTTATAAAGCTTTGTTTTCACTATATTTTAATGAGATATTTTTAACACAAATTTATATGCATAGATTCATTCAATCAAACTATTAAAAATGAATTTTTTATTGGTAACAAAACGATGTTGTTGAGCATAAAATCCCCATTGAGGTTCAATTTTTATTAAAGTATATCTCAAGCTAGGGCCCTTAAAAGAAATTTATACCATTTAAAGTATAAAGCATTTAATGATTAATAACTTAATTCACATGTCCCAATGGCAAAAAGGCTTGAGAAACACTGTTCATGTAGAAAATTATACGGCAGAATGTCTTTTTATCCCATTATAAAAAAAGTATAACCTTTCGTGTAACTAAAAAATATTATACCATTTTCTTCAAGATAACAAGATTTTCCGTAGCCATTTTTCCTGGAAGGAATCGAAACATCATTATTGATTGTAAATCTGATAAGAATATGTTGAAACTGTAGAGATAATATCGATATCTATATCTATCATATGGTTTAGAGAAACATTCGTCTTGGTTGCGCTGATCTATTATGAAGTAATGCATCTTGTTCATGATACGAATTTTCAATCGTTGTAAGGTCTGAAGAAAGTTTCTGAAAATAATAACAAAATTATGATATGACCTGTGTGTGTAGCGAAATTGGTAGAATAATTCCCAGATCTTCTTCCTGTTTGCTTCATTAACTAATACAAAAAATTTTAAAAAAATTTTGTTTTGGTTCTCTTCTATTATCATTGCCAGTAAATGAATTTATATCCCTCGTATTGGAAAAAAACTTGACTGTAGAATGTATACAACTTACTTTTACCAATTTTTTTTACGTAACACTTTTCTATTTTACACGAATAGCAGCTTAATATGATTAGATACTAATTTGAAAAAATTATTCCTATATGTATTGAAAGGGAGCTCGAACTCATTATACACTAACAGGATGGTTTCCGATATGGTTAATTATCATAAGATGCTGCAGTTAAAAATATGGTTCTGCCGTAGGCTCGAGACAGTCTTCCATACTTGACATGGAAGGCAAAAACCGAGAGGTTTTGATCCTTAAGAGGTTTCCAGCGTCCTTTCTCGGTTATGTCCGCTTACCTTCCTTGTTATCTCATATAGTAAAAATTATTTAGTATAAGATAAAAAAGTAAATAAACTCTAAGTTGGGCTGGTTACTTTTCCTTCTTCCGAAATCCCGTCATCCTCCTAGATGGGTACTACAGGTTTATTGATTATCCTTTAGTTAATTTAATTGACAGACATGTTTGTTCTCATCAGATCAAAAATATTTCTTTTCTGTAAAGAATAAATAAAAATTTTTTATTGAAATTCCATTCAAGTATAGAAGACATTCAATATCTTAAAAAGTTGATGGAGTAATCTATTAAGCCAAACATGAATTCCGGTTTAACTCTATTTAATTCAATCAAGTATTTCCTAACCTTGGATCCTAAGAAGAAGTTTAAATCATAGAAAATATATATTGTAGCGACCTTCCCAGGAACTAGGGAGTTTCTGAGAAAGGAATTGATTAGACTGTAAACGCCAACCTGTGACGCATAGTGATACAACATATTGTAATAATGATATTAATCTTAAGTAATTAGTTAATCAAATCCTCCTCCTCGCTGAGCCGCTTGCACGTTCTTTTTTCCTGTTCCGAGTATCCCCGACAATATCATTTAATAATAAAAGTTAACTAGGTGTTCGCAAGAGATAAAACTAAAAAAACTAATATAAGATAACAATCTAACCTCACACACCTCACATACGAACATATCAAGATATAAGCAGAAACTTATCAATCGACATACTATGATTTGATGATAAGCCCTTGTTTCTGAGTTATCCTTTTGAAAGATTAAAATGAATTATCAATTTGTATAAATGCCATTGAGGCACCTTTTCTCGATTTTTTTAGTGTGATCCCAATACCTTTCTCTCATCAATATGGAGGTCCATTATTTGAGGGGAAATACTAAATATGATCCGATCCTTTTTCTTTTAGATTTTTAGGTTTATGTCTTTAAAATAAACCTAATTTAATACTCTATGACGATGTAACCAATGCAGCCAATGAATTTATCCGACCTTTATTAAGTCTTTTTTTCGTTTAAAACTTACGTTTATTATCTTCGCTTTGAAGCTAACTGCCTGTTATTATTTAGATATGATTTTCACAAACGATCTTCATTTTCTTCATCTTTGGTATTACATCTTTTCTCTTATCTGTTGTGTTTTGTTATATATAATATAGATGGGGCTTTAAAAAAACATTATACTTACCATACATTAAAAATTTCTATATAAATTGTTAGAAGAATTTTTTAAACAAAATTTTTATCTAAAACAAAAGCCAAGTGTACATTTATTCAACCTATGCATGAATTTTACGGACCCAAAACATCCAATACTCTCAAATGCTGTAACCTACCCTCTAGTAATTTTTTTAGGGGGAAATCTAAGGATTCCATATATAATAATAAAGATGGTTCGCCTCTTTAAATGCCATAAATATTTTAGACAGTGTTAAAGCGATGTATTCCATCAGATCGTGGATTGATAAAATTCTTGTTTTGTAAAGTCAAATTTTTTTCAAATGGCCATGGATCAGGCTAGTTTCATTAAAATTATACGGTGAAAATTTATTCTAGAATTACTAAATGTTCATTCAAAGCACATATATGAAAAATCCTTTATAAAAATGGATTTTTCTACTACTTTAATTGAATAACCACTTGTGCTGGCAATACGCTAAAATTATTGAGGTAGGTGGGCTGAAGTATAGACTGACAGGCTTTTTATTTTAGTTGCAGTTAAGGTTAATTTAATTTAATCACATTTTATCAATGGACACTAATTAAAATTCAAAAATCAATCACTATCTGATATTTACGGAGTATTTGAAGGCGAGCAACCTATGAGATTCCATCTAACGATTGATAAATTTCACGTTATCTTTTTGCCTCTACATTTCCATTGAATAATCCTAAAATTTTCGATGACAGTTATTTTTAATTATTAACGGGCAATAACAAAATTAATTTTACTCCCTAAAAAAATAAGACCGCAAACTTCTCTCTGTGTTACCAAATTTATCCAACCATTATGGATGGATGAATTTTCATACTTCGCAAATAGCATGGAAAAGCGTTGATCCAAGCATCAAAATAACCTTATCACATCAAAGAGCAGATACAAATATGGCACCAATCTCGAATAAGCTGCAGTGCAGAACTAATCCTCTGAAATATTTTAATGCATAATACTTAGTGACGTTTATACTGAATGCAATAAAATGGCTCGGTCACCAGAAAAAAGCCTCATACTTGTGACAAAACGAATTAACAGCTAATTAAAGCAAAATCTGAAAAATATATCTATTCATATCCTTAATGAACTAACACTCAGTAAAACCAACATGTCAGCCATTTTGAATATTAATAACAAATGAGTGCGCATACTCAATAGCATATGACCTTTCGTGCTTCTGAAATACATTGTTTGTTTATTAATGAAGGAGCCCTCAAAGCATGAACTCACGGTTGATTCCGACACTGAAAGCTCTGATGAAGAAGCCGAGGTAGGCTTGTTATATTGAAATTGAGTTGTACGTGATTTCTACATTGTTTTAAGGAACTCACCCCTGGAAAGGAGAAAGAATTTTTTGAAGCTCTTTCATTGGCCTATAATAAGGATTGGGATAAGCTCAAAAAAGTTGTAAAAAGTGAGGATATGGTCGCTGAATTAGCACGTATTTTGTCGATCGCTAAAAATGTATATATTACGTAGATGATAGATCTGAGAAACAGATTAAACCTCTTAACCTCCAGACGTACCAAGCCAAAAATCTTCTTGAAGGGAATGGGTATAGACAATTTTTCACGTACATTAATATTGTTCAATGATTTGTATATTTTTCTGCATTTTACTGTATTTTTAATTTAATATTATACATATTCTTTTTTAAATCGAATAAAAATAAAGCATTATCTTTTTATTACTTAGAAACGAAGAAAAAATATATATTTTAGAATTAGTTCTGATTTAGAATCATTGATTCTAGATGATAAACCGTGCTTCTTAACTTCCCGTTATTTGAATATACAAAGAACATGCTTAATGATGTAGAGATGGACTCAGATAGTCCTGACTTTTTTCTTTCAAATACGTAAAGTTTATTTATCGAAGTTGAATAATATTGACATATATAATCTTATACTCAAAATAATTTTCAAATAATTGGGCTTTTACTATTTTGATACCTCATGGGTATCCCTTCGATCACTTTGTTGAAGCTTAACACTGGTTCCTAAACTTCAATGTCCTCGGGCTGTTTCTTTAGATTCCATATTTTAAAAACGATGATGACTAGGGAATAAATAATTTAAAGAACTAATAAAAAAGCAGCCGGTTCATCAATAGATAATACTATATATACTTAAAATTAAATAAATTCATTTTAAATTGTTACGAGGTGGTCACAAATGAGTGTACAAAAACTATATATGTAATTGGCGGTTTTGCATTAAATCTTTATCCATCTACCTTGAACCATTACATTTTATAATAATTGAAATCGCGTGTTCATTCTCGTTGATTGTATGTATAAATCGGTTCAATGTAATTAAAAACCTTCCTGGTTACATACCAAACTGTCCTAGTTGTATTATATGCAATTATTAACTCAGTGAATAACCTAGGTGAAGTACCCCGTTTTTAATATAGGTATTGAACACGGAAAACCCCGTATATGGCCCCCAGGATGGGTGTCATTGGTCCCTTCCGATAACTTCATCATGTTTAATAGTATATTACACTACCCAATATATAGAATAATCCAAAATCCCTCCGACCGTCTAAACGTGGTCTTAAATATTCACGATTTATGCCGAAGGTGTACGACACTAGGTTACAGAAATAATTCATTTAATGTACCCTAACATTACCGCACTTGAATTGTGCGTACTTTATTGAAACAGGTCTGACCAGTTACTATAATAACGGAATTTTTAATTCAAGCCAATAAAACATTTAAGTTATTAGTTTCAGCATATTAGATGTCTTTTCATTCATATGTGCTGGTATATCATATGTAATACTCTAATTATATACAATAATCGTCTCATCATCATACACGTTAACGACTGAGTATCGTAGGAACATCAGCTAATTCTATTTTTTCGAAAATTAATTAAAATCCTGGTGTAGCTTCGTAAATGCTACAGGTAGACTATTTTATTAGTGGACAGCCATTTGTACGTAAGGTGTATTTATCAAGTCCTTTAGGGCAATTATCTTTTGTTGATAAATGTGACATTTATGGATTAATAGTTTAATCCTTGGTATGTTTTTATAATGAATCATTTTTTTACATGTTATAAAACATTTCATTTTGAACTATCTTTTATTTTTACAGAGGAAGGGAAATATTTCCAATTTAGAAACAGTACGTGATGGTTATTTTTTCAGCTATACTTCCCCTGGTTTTAATCCGTATTGGTTCTTTACTCAAATATTTTTATTAAATACTTCAAAAAGTTATGGAACATTAATTTAATTTTTTATGAGAGTGTAATTTATCATTATGTCCACTGACTGATGGAATTTTTTTATTTTTTAAGTTCCATTAATTTCTATTTTAGAAAAATAAATCCATAATTTGATCCTTCTTTATTATATTTGAATGGTTTTTTTCTAATAACTAACAAGTTTCTTTTGTTTTATCCATCAAAACGTACCGATTATTATTAATAATTTAATTTTATGATAGTTATTTATTGATCACTATATTATTTTATCTAAAACAGAATGGAATGTTTCACATGTTTTTTACATATTATTTATTAATACTCGACGGAATCAATTAAGTAATTTCCGTAAAACTTATTAATTGTGTTATACACATTTTTTAAACGCTTTTATTACTTTCTTAAACCTTAACAACAGAAAAAAATAATATTTAACATTCTTAAGTAATCTAGATTATTTTGGAGCATCTGAAATTCGATAGATTTAGAATGTCAATTACTAACTCATTTTGGTAATCTATATTCCAGTGAATTAATTTTAAACATTTTCTATAAATGAATTTCTTGATTCAATAAATTAAATACTTTTAATTTCTGTTAGGTAAAGTTATTCAGTCAACTAGATATTCTTCGAAATTTTTGTTTTTATTATAACTTTTTTCGATCTTACATCGGTCATTTGTTAATCGTTAATTATACGGTAAAATTCTATTAAAATTAAAATAATTTACTCCAATTCGTTAGTGTATAAATAACATTATTAGGTGGTTTATATGAACTAGGCACTAAAATTATAGATCTTTAAAAATAGTGAATGTACCTTTTTGACCTGTCTTTGCATTTTAAAAAAATGAAGATCGAATATTTTTTGTATAGGATATTTTAATGAAAGACTATTTTACTAATTTCTCTGTTTGATTTCTTTAAGTATTAGTAAGAAACCAGTTTATGAATGTTTTTGTCCTAGGATAAATTGTAATGCAAAATAATAAGTCCTATTGTTACAAGTGGGCAGTATTAAACCTTTTTTTAATATAGTTTCATCATGCATGCCTTTTCTATATGACAAGTAACTGTTTTGATCAATTCAGGTAGTATTATTTTTCTGCTCATGATAAGAACTAAAACCATGATTTTAATCCTCATTTTTAAAAATATACAAGTCTTGCATGGTTATAGCCTTCGGTATCTGAAAAATAATGATTTTTCTAACCAGATTAAATTTAATGTACATTTTGCTCATATTCTTAACTCAACCTTAAATTAGGAAGAATAAATAGTTTCATAATGAATTTTAGTTTTAATAGTTAGATAAATACTAAATAAAATATCTATTTAATAAATTATTTAACTGTTTATATCAATTGAATCTAATTAAGAATCCCTAGGGTCGAATTTACTTCAAAGTAAATCAGATGGCTATCTTTACTGTTTAAATTAGCAACAATTTTAATGTTATATATTTATAACATTTTTTTAGGTTTTAATTAAATTTTGTAGATTACAAATACGATTGATGGTCAACATTGATTTTTTATTCCTTTTTGAATATGTAATATTTTCCTTGAAAATCGCTCTGTAATTATGATCAAACGAAAGATCATTTATTTTCGAAAATATTTATTTTACTTTTAAAGTAATTAAAAATCTTCAAATATACTTTTAATAATATACTTTGATCTTTTTTGATATTTTTCCAGGTTACATAGTTGTAATAATAAGTAAAATCTAATAGCTTGTTCATTTTACTTCTGTTTTTATTAATTTTAACGGAAATTTTAATTTTTAAGAGTTTGAACCAACCTTTTGAAAATTATCTTAGCTATTAATTTATGCTTTCATCTTGATCACAGTTACTTGAATGTTAATTATCATCAATGATTCCTTTTGATTTAATGAAAGTTTGAAAATTTCGAAGAATATTAGCTTTATAAAATGGTTACTTTTTGATCCCAAAATCTTTCATTAATTTACTCTATATCTTATAAAATTGGAACGTTATTTAATCTGTTATTATCAAGGATTCATTTAAAAACCTCAACTTTAAATTGATTTGGTTACCTTTGATTGATACATATGCAATCATAAATTTTTTAGTTTGATTCGGTTATTTATCATTTAGTGATATTCACCGTTTCACCACTCGTTAATATCTTGAATCATTGGCCTACTACCAAAATATATGAATTATACGTAGAAGAATTTTCTACTATTTTACAAATTTATTAACAAAACTCATAATATAATATATTTCAATTTGTTATCTTACTTCTAAATGATGAATGTATTAGTTTTCTTTTTTTCTAATTATCTCTGAAATAGTAAATATAATCTAATTGGGGCCCATTTTGTTAACTGCAAGAACTTGCGTAAGTTTAATACAATTTAATTATAGCTCATTGAATTTTTAATTTTATTAGCCCGTCATTCTCCTTTTCCGTTTTAATCTATCAAATGTGCAAAAATAAACAAATAGATGTAATTTGTCATTGCCTTATATTAATCACCGTAAATTTTGTTTTACTAAAATAATAAATAGTTTAAAACAATCAGAATCAAATATTATTATAATTAATAAAATTTTATCTCATGTTATTAGTAACCTGATTCAGAAAAAAATATATTTTTGTGTGTTTTTACGTGCTTGATACTACCTAATAAAAATGAACTGAAAAGTCTTTTACATCGTTAATATTATAAACATACCCTTTTTATTATGTTAATAAAGTACATTGACTTTTCTACATTCAATTCTTGTATCTCCATATTCATTTCTAATAGTCCTTGTCAATTTTAAATAAAGCTAATATAATATAACTAATCCATACACATTACTTGGTAATCCTTTAAAATTGCTTTTAAGCCTATAATTTATATATTACTTTACTTTAGCGTCAATTCTTTATTTTTAGTAGAGTCTTTGCGCCATCTTATTTGGTTGAATTTACTATTATTACCATTTTTGCGGGATGGATTAATAGCTGGAAATAATATTAATTATTGTATAACTGAAATATTTTAGATATTCAGAAAGTTAAGTTACTTGCTATTAAAAATGTTTTTTAATAAAATTATTTTATTTTAAATATAATGAATGTACCAGTTCTTTTACAATTAAGTATTAATAGCTTTTTTCTCCTTTAGAATTTATTTTATAATTATAAAGTACACTTTTTCATAAATTTCATCTAAGTATATGTATAAAAAATTTAACCTTTACCTTTAATCTATTATTTTAATTTTATTTTAGTGAAAGTTTTGAAAGAATTGAACAAAACAATAATAAATTAAATAATAATTGGGTATTATATTTTAAGAAGTTCTTTATTCGATAGATAAAAAATAAGCCAAGTAACAAGCTTATTGATCAGGCTGATGACAATGAAATTGTAAAAGAGTTTAAAAAACTTAAAACATATGATACGTTCTAAGATTTGCTGAAGAAGCAAAAAAAATTATAAACAAAAATGATGACGATTTTTTTACCATGAAAAATACTTATGGATCTGATAATGTCTTCGTTTTTTTCTTTATGAATTTTTTCAGGAAGAAGATTTTATTAAATGGTTAAAAGGTAAAAAAGATACATTTGATGATGAAAATTTGAAAAATAATTTGGTTTTTTTTATTTAGGTATTTACCTGACGTAGAATTTTTTGCATAACAAATGGAATGATAAAAATCTTGGCTCAAATGATGCTTTTTTGAGAGACTATATTCTGAACAAAAATTACGTGGTAAAAAAAGAAGATAGATGTACTGATGATCAGGATTATTTTGATCTTAAAGATGTTTAATCCTATCAAAGTATCCTTATTATTTTATAATTTAGGATGATGAATTTTTGCAAAAGGAAGACGAATTTGAAAAGGAGTTCAACTTTAGATATCAAGAGAAAGGGAGTGATAAGGTTAATTCTTCATTGTTTTAACTTTATTCCCCTTAAGATCATGACCTATTCTAGAGGTTTTGAGTCTTCTTCTAGGCTTAATTTGTCAAAAAGGCAGCAAAAGCGCTTAGAACGTAAACTTAGGAAGGAAAAGGTTATATTTTTAGTTTTATATCATTAGTGGCTATAGGAAAAAGAAAAAATTTTTAAAGAACATGAAAAGGAGAAAAAAGAAAAATTTACACAAATTAAACAAAAAATTGGAAAAGAATTTATAGTTGACAACAAATATTCGCTCTTTGAAGAAGATGAAAATGATTCCTACCCATGCAGTATGGATGTAGGTGATGAAGTGATTTCTTCAATATATAGGTCTTAATTTTTTAAGGATGATAATAATGTATCTGAAAATCTTTCTAAAAGACAACTTAAGAAATTGAAAAGAAAGGAGAAGAGTAAAGCCAAGAAAAAGTGTGTTGAAGAGGATAAAATTCCTGAAAAAGATCTTGAAGCTTTTTATAGAATGGATTTTGAAGATGTCGTTGGAGACGTTCCAGTCAGATTTCATTATCGTAATGTACTTCCAAACTCATATGGATTAACCGCGGAAGAGGTACATATGATATTTCTTGTTTTTCCCTCCAGATTCTCGTCTGTGATCCAAAAGAATTAAATCAATGGTGCTCTTCTAAGAGATTATATAAATATTTGTAAAGGCGTTTTAGTCATCACTGAATTGTTTAGAGATGACAACGAACAAATACAAGAACTTCAAATGTATAAAAAACGTGCTAGAAACTTAGCTAAGAGAAAAAGTGTTTTAAAGAGTCTCTATTTCGAAGATGGTTCAAAGTACATGACTGATCGATTTTTTTAATAAAATTTCTCAGGGAGATCAGTAATCCAACTGGGAAATCCGATACGAACAAATCAAACATCATTAAAAAGCACTTTGGAACAACTGCAAATTCCCGTGCACACGAAATCTCGACTGAAAGATTAAAATCATTTAAAATGAAAAAGGATCGAAAAGTATTGAAAGAAAAAATCACAAAAAAAATGAAAAATCTTGAATAGGGTTTGTAGATAGATTAGGTTTAACTTTCATACTATCGTGAAAAAATCGCATTTATTAACTCATTTTTCAATCACACTTTCGATTTTAAATATTAGTACGAATGATCGTACCATCTGTTCAGCTTGAACTTCGCACTCATTCATTAAATTTTACCATGAAATGTTTAATATTGCTTAACATTGATCTGTTTACGTAAATAGTTATAATCTTGATTAAAAATTTAAGTATAAGTCCCTGTTAGATTTTATTTTCGTGATCGTTCCGAAATCAAAGCATCTTTAGATTCTTATTAACTCATAATGCATTTTTATGATGGTTTTTAGTAGCGCCATTTCGTGCGATTTCCACGTCATCTTATTTTCTACCTAATCTGTTTAACGGCGGACTTTAGGTCATGGTCAAATTCGATCTGACTTAATTTACGTAGAGCTTTCTTTACATAATCCCTAAGAATAATTATAGAAAAGCAAAACGGGTAATTAGAAATGAATGTATGATTTGAACGAGTTAAAAATAGTGTTTTTACGTTGGAACTGTGTTTAGATAAATATATTCGAACGGTTTTAATTACTTGAAAAGACGCTAAATAGCCATTAAATGCGATTTTGGGTATTAACTCGGACTAAGCCTAGGAAAGAGTAAGTCGCCAAATGCGGCAATAGAAGATCAACAACTGATTTCTCCTTTTGTGTGACATCTTTTACATCTCTCCTTGTATTAAGTGAATTTTTTCCCTTATCTTATCAGATCGCCTATCAGCAATAACGCGGAAATCATTTATATTGACCCGATCATATGATAATGTTAGATAATAAAGATATAAATATATCTCACGTGAAGAAAAAAAATATAGATATCACTATTAGGACTGACCCGGTAATGATTTTATCGATTAATGTGATAATTATTTTATCTCCTTATTTTTTGTTATGATTACCCCTAATACGTTCAGGATTCTTTAAAACCACCCCGTTCTGCTGGAGAGATGGCCACTCCCTCGTACAATCCTAGGAACTATGGGGAATCGCTTAGACATGTTGATATCACTGGGCGCACTACTAAGTACGTGGGAACATATCAGATCATCAAGACTATTGGGAAAGGCAACTTTGCCAAGGTCAAGCTGGCTGTACACATCCCTACCAAGAAGGAGGTAAGATTAGACGTTTCACATGTTACCAATCATGTAAGGTGGCAATAAAAATTGTTCAAAAATCAAAATTAAATAGCTCTGGGTTAGTTAAAGTTTATTTTTTTTGCACAGTTCCTTCATTCATTAGTTAATGAGAGAAGTAAGAATAATGAAAATGTTAGACCATCCTAATATAGGTAAATGATCACTAATCCAACAATATTTGATTCATTTAGTTAAATTACTAGAAGTTATTGAAACTGAACTGACTTTGTATTTAATTATGGAATATTGCTGTGGAGGTAAAATTGGTTCAAATACGTTACAATTTGATAATAGGGGAAGTTTTTGATTATTTAGTAGCATACGGTAAAATGAAAGAAAAAGACGCCAGATTAAAATTCCGACAAGTTTGTTATCATCCTGACCCTCAACCTTTTATTAGATCTTATCTGCAGTTCAATATTGTCATTCAAAGCATGTGATTCATCGTGACCTTAAGGTGCATAATCATGTAATTAATTAAAGACATTTCTGTAGGCAGAGAACTTACTCTTAGATGGCAACATGAATATAAAAATAGCGGACTTTGGATTTAGTAACGAATATAACCCGGGAGGTAAGCTGGAAACCTTCTGTGGTAGCCCCCCTTACGCCGCACCAGAGCTATTCCAGGGCCGACGATATGAGGGGCCAGAAGTCGATATTTGGTCCCTCGGAGTAATCCTTTATACTTTGGTTAGTGGAATGCTTCCCTTTGACGGACAGAACTTAAGGGTAACATACCGATTGACGCTTTTATTATGCTTAACGTAGGAACTCCGGGAACATGTTCTTAAAGGGAAGTACAGGATTCCTTTTTATATGTCAACCGGTATTGATGTATTACCATTTTTTTATTTGATAAGATTGTGAAAACTTGATTAAACGAATGCTTGTACTAAACCCATTACGTCGGGCCACTATTGAAGTATATACTTGTGATAGGATTTATTTTCTTAGGCCTTGATGGAGGATAAGTGGGTCAATATCGGGTTTGATAACGATCGTCTCAAACCATATTTGGCTGATTTACGCAACAGTGTTGATGCATCCAGGATAAGTCATTTCCCTGTTGGCCCTTTTCATTGTTTTCATAGGCGCAATGTGTTCAATGGGATTTTCGTATGAGGAAATAATGGAAACACTGAATTCTAGCTCTTATAATAGTGTTATGGCAACTTATTTATTACTGAATGAAGATAAGGTAAACTTTGAATCTGTTCTGAATTCATTTCATAAGTTTGGCCCCAACGAAAATTTGATTAAATTTATAAGTAGAGAAAATTTAGATGAAATTACTAGAGAGACGAAACTTTTGTTTGACAACTCACAAGGTGCTATAACTTATAAGGATTTCAACAGGTATGCTTCACATCCTGTTGTGACAAAGCTTTTAGGGGCCTTTCGGATGAAAAAGATGATTTACATAATATTAATAATGTTAATATTGGGCTTTCATACATTAAAATTTTGATAGGAAATTTCTGGCAAGACGAGACACAATGGTTCAGATGAAATCTCACCAAGAAGTTCAAAAGTAGAAGAGCCTTCCAGTAAAACTGATACATCAAAAAGGCCATTTAGGGATTTTTTCAAGAGACAGCTAACACATGGTGGCAGCCCTGAAATAAAGGCCGTGAGCGAAGTAAGAGATCGTAGTAAGACTGATACTCAAACACGGACACCACCACGTCAGCTACCTAAACCGCAGATTCATGCGTCACCAGAAAGGTCTCCTCGAGATAGTACCTCATTTTTTGGAAAAATATCAGTACGTTTCAATAAAAGTAAACCCAATAGTCCTGAAGTCCCAGTTTCACCCCCGTCAGAGGAACGAAAATCATCAGGTTACGATTCAACTTCTCGGCCTTCCTCTCCTGGCTATAGTGTCGGCCAAACACCTAAACCGAGAAGTTTACGCTTTACATGGAGCATGAAAACTACTACTTCCCTCCCTCCCGACGTAATACTTAAAGAAATTAAAAGAGTTTTGGATGAAAACTCTGTTTCTTATAATCACCAAGACTATTTTACCCTCTTATGTGTTTACGGAACTGGAGACCAAAAATCAACAGAAAATGGCACTATTAAATATGTTAAACTTAGTATTGATAATGTTGTTCAATGGGAAATGGAAATATGCAAATTACCTAGGTTATCTCTTAACGGAGTTAGATTTAAACGGATTTGTGGACCTTCTATATTGTTTAAAAATATTGCTTCAAAAATCGCCAATGAATTACGAATATAAGTTTTCCCCTTTATACCACTGCAATTTTTTGGATATGTATATTATCATTATAGTAGCCAATAGGAATTTTTTCATTTATAGGGAACGAACTTATTACATAGGTAGATTTTTTAGAAGTCTTTTATGCTATGGTTACAAAACCATATTATGTATATTTTTGTCTTTTATCTTTACAAACGGTCTTTCGAAACGTAACAAACATATTTCAACCAACTAATGGCAATAAAAGGTAATGTTCATGGCATATGGTGATAAACCAAAGGATAGATTTTTCCATGAAATAAATGGTGACGTGACTAATTCCATGTTGAACCAAGTTTCTCACGAGTAAATTAGTAATAAGCTCTTCTCAAAGGTCATAAAAGTTTTATTTAAAAATTTTACCATGTGACCCAAAAAAATACATTATGTCAACGTGTCATATGTAATCTTGTATTGTTTGAGGCCTCTAGGTCAAAAACCATTTTAAATGCCTTATCTATCATACAAATCTAAATATTTCAAATTATTTTTTATAACTATTAAAATTTTTACATTAGATATCACTCTGATTTTCAATGACAGCCGTAAAATCCTAAATGCAAGGGATTACTTGTTTTCGCGCCAATTCTGTACCGGAAATTTCTTCACATAAAAATTATTATATGTTCATTCGTAATAAACTAATCATTATTTATTTAAATAAGGTTTGTTATTGATATGATTCTCTTCTTCACTGAATTTCATTACGAAAAGAACTTTATGACAAAATAAGTATCACTATTTATGACACTTCGTTCTTTGTTCGATTAATCATTTCTTTCTTTTATTATCCACTTATTAAGTGATATATTGATTTATCCATATGGGTAATACATTTATGTTTCGGGGATTAAACCAGATCATCGATTTGCTTTACATAATGGATTATTGCGTTATCAAAAATAAAAATGCATTTTTATCTTTCTTGTAATACTAATGGGTGGATTAGTCTAGACCCAAAATCAGTGATGTATTGGAATTAAATACTTAATAGATTGCGTCACATGAGATTATCCCTATGAGTGACATTAATGCACATTATAATATCAATAATAAATGGTCGGAAAAATTAAAAACAGAAATTTGCCTCATTTTTATATTCCACAATTCCTCTTAGTTGAGTAGCAAGAGTTTGTGTATAACAATGAGAATATAATTGGAATGATGATAAATTCCCGCTTGTGCAATTAATTCTAGATTGAAATTAAGTGGCTTCAGACTTTTTCTGACATGAAATCCCTGATCGTTCCAAGCCACTAGCACAGTATATATTTTCTATGAAATGTACTATTTCACTTAAACCCATCCGTTGAATAATTGAGGGGTCCGATACTTCACGTGGTGAAATTTTATCGTCATGATATAC
>LDMZ01017616.1:0-10852 GCA_001455285.1 Sphaeromyxa zaharoni
TTGGCATATTTGAAATTTTGATATTTACCTTGGTGCGCGACTTTATGCCCACCCTGTATATTACGAAAGAAGGGAAACATAAAGCGTTAATTATTGTTTTTAATTTTTTGAAAGATGTGAACACAACGTCTATTTTTAAACTCATATGAACCTAAGAAATCTTCCTCTAACTTACCTTTGAAAAGACTTCACTATGCTGATTTATATAGGTTACGTAAGTAAAATATCATTGGAAACTATGACCCTGATTCTTAGACGCACAAAATTAAAGTATTTCACACTAATTTAAACCATCATGTTTTCAATTAAAAATCTTTCACTTCATAACTATTTCCAGGCCTTGGTCGGGTCACTGATGATAAAAGTTTCGTAAATTTAAAATATAAATAGTTATAATCATAGAAGCAGGTGAAGAAAACAATCGTGTAAAATTTGTAACTCAATTCTAAAAATATCAATATGCCATTGAAATTAAAAAAGAACACTCCTGAAATCGTATCAAATTTTTTCAACAAGCTTAAATTTTTAAATTTTACCGTAAATCCAACTATTAACAATAAAATATGCTGATATGAAGATATAGGAACTTGTAAAACCTAACAAATTCTCTGCCATGTTCAGATTTAAATTCAAACTCTTATTTCCAATTATTTTAAAGACATTTGCAATGTAAACGTGTTAAAAAATGCTAATATGGAACTTTCTCAACTATCTCTTCTGATATTTAAATTCTGGGCTTAAAATAGGTATATAAAATACCTCATACATAGCAGTTTTGACGTTTTTAGGTATTTAGAGAGCAAAATTAGATGGTATGTCAAGTGCTAACACTATCCAATTATACATTTCCCAAAAAGTGGAGTCTATAATTTCATACTAATTCAATTATTATAAACAAAAGTAGAATTTTAAAATATGCCACTATCATTTGAAGAGATTTGTGGGTCCAACACCCTCTTAAAAAAGAGTACTACATGTTTACTGAGCCGGTTTTGGAATGGAATATTACCACCTGAAAACTATTGTTACAATACAAACTACGAAACTCCAACGTTCCATCTTGTGTTCCTTTATAGTATAACGACTCTGCATGCCAAATTCACTATTGGTTGCCACCCGTAGTCGTGTGGTAAAAATGACTTGCCAAGCTACAGTAATGATCACATAAATAGCTGAAAAATCCAAGTTATCGTCGATATGGAATTGGATACCGTGGATTGATTTTAAGTAAGGTTTCGCCCTTCTTCATACTGCAATCAGGTATATTAAAATCTAAAAATCTCCGATTATAAGTCTAAGCATAACAAAAATTTACCCGTAAAAACATACAGTGATAAATCACTGGGCTATTCGCGCCTGTCGGGAACTTGAAAAATGGCGGGTGAACCTGACTTTAATGAGGCTGTTTTGTTATTAAGAAAGACTGCTATATGTTTTTACGGTCGTAATGATTTCGAAAGCGCAATTTTTTGGTTTGAAAAAGTATTTAATAAAGATTTTTTCTTAATGTTTGGTAGTTGTGTATTGTCACAAATTTTCAGAGAGAACACCTCTACGAGTATTTAAAATGCCTTATTGATTGTGAAAAGTGCAAATGTGCCGTGGGGATTATTAAATCACAAGATTTGAATGACTTTTGGGCGAGATATCTATTATCCAAATGTTTTACTCTAACTGGTAGGTACACAGAAGCTCTGGAAATCCTTCAGGATCTTCAACCTTTTTGGCCATATGATACATCCGCACATATCTTAGTTAACAAGATACTTTGCGAATCTCCCTTCATAGAACCATACAAGTTAATCAGTGATTGCTTTCAACTCAAGGCATCGTTGCTCGAATATTCTGGTGATATGTACACAAATTCTTACTACGCGAGCTCATTAGCCTTTGACCCTCTTAAGTTTTCTGCAGCCCGCAAATTGTTTGAAAATGGTATGCTCACGCCATTTGAGGCAAACAAGTTGTTAGATATGCTCTCAGTAAACACCTTACCTGCGGATATGAATATATGCAAAACAACATTAGACATTGTTGTTCAATTTTACGAAAAATTAGTTCGATCACCTTTCAAAAATATAGATAATAAAACCGAAACGGTATCGGATGTTACTAAGGAGCTAGTTTCTGCATGTTTGAACAGTTGTGACCTACAAAGGTGGGATGCCGTCAAATATGTGAACCAAGGGCGGTATCGACATGCCTTAAAACTCACCTCACAAGTGTTACAGCAATCGTTTAACCAAGATTTCTTAACCGCTTTTGTTCATGCATCTCTCCTTTTTATTCTCCATGACATCCCCTCATTACAAGTGTTTGCACTTGAATACCAAATGAATGCATCTGCATCTTATGTTTCAAGAGCCGTTCGAATGGTTTACATTCTTTTTACCCTTAAGTATTCCAATAGTATGCTGATACACTTTGCAAGATCTTAACAGGAAAACCTTGTGAAGCACAGACAAATATTAAAAAAGCTGTACTCTATAATTGGACTGCAGTAGTAAGGCTGAAGCCGTTTTCCATACCACCCTCTTATCTTTGGATGTTACAGGGTCAGGCAGCCTGGGTTTGCGGGAATGCTGAACATTCGTTGGCTTCCTTTGTGTCTGCTGCTGATGCAACTCCGGGACTTGTGTGGCCATGGTTTTCAATTGGCTCACTGCATAGTAAAAACTCAGAGTACAGTCTAGCGGTTTGTTACCTGCTCAAGTCTTTGTACGTGGCCAATACTCACCATGAATTTGTACCGCCCGTTATTATTAACGAGTTGGCCTGTGCCTTTTATAAAAAGGTTGCATTTTATAATATTTTTCTTTAGTTGTAGAAAGAGTATGGCAGGGCGTTAGAGTTTTTGTTAAAGCTCTTAGACCAGGTCAAAACCATTTCAATGAAAGATTTTAATTACCACGAAATATTGCCTACGGTATATTTAAATGTTGCACATTGTTATTTAAAATCTAACGATGTTAAAACCGCATATTATTATGCATCAGCTGGTATTAGTATGAAACCAAATTCTAGTCCGTTGATGCGATTATGCGGATATATTAATGATATACTAGGTAATCATGAAGATGCACAAATATTGTACCATAAGTGTCTACTCTCGTCTCCATCAATTATTGAAATGACTCCGAATGAGACCTTTAAGCTCAATGACTTTTCAACATTGCCACCAAAAAATTTAGCTAAAGAATCTAGACAACATGATACTTTCTGTCTTGATATGATAGAAATATCTTTGTATTCATGTTACTTCTATTTTATTAAAATTTTCTTAGAAAACTTCAAACGATAAAACAAGATAATCACATTACCAATAGATTCATCAGCCCAGAACCTTGCTCTAGGTCATAGTATCGGATTTTGTTGTTGTGAATTAGTTAAATACAAACTAGATGTGTAACACATTTATTTTTCCAAATAGTTTTTTCGATTTTCAGATTTATTTTTATTATAGAAGGATACTTATTATGAATATATTTTTGGCCATTTATAAGTCCCCGGCCAATTTCATCATACATCATTTTTTCAAAGATTATTTATTTTCAATTTATTTACTCGAATTTGAATAAAATCATTTTTGAGCTTTCTATCAAGCTGAATATTTGAATTTGTTGAAAATAAAAAAAACTACGAAACATATATAAAATGATATATAATTTTTATATTCTTTGTGATCAAAATTTTTTATAGCATTACCTAGCTGATTCTTTGATCTCTCTGAAAAATTTTAATGACAACAATTTTCTTTTTACTAATTTAGTAATAAAATCATTTAAGGTAGAAAAAACAGCAAATCCTGATTGGATTAGTACTTTCTCTTTTAAATTATTATGAAAGCGTTCAGGTGATATTTTTATTCATTAATCGAATATAGGCCTCTCAATCTGGGGTCTTGAAAAGAATTTGAACCAATGGAAGGTGAACATCATTTAATGGTAAATAACATATTGAGGACTTAAGGTAACGAAGGTTGAGAAAATTTCCTTTTTAGTATTTCCTCCAAAATGGGCTGGTACCACTTACCATCTGATTGTTAATCGGACTGTTTAATCGTTATTACGGCATGACTGGTTAAAGCTGAAACTTTAACTAACTATAATATGATCAATTCTAACAACGATACTTCAGGCCAAAATTAAATATATAAAACACACGGTATCGAAATATCTATTAATGCTCATGTAAAATCATATTAAATCGGTTTCATACTGTGACAAAGACTTAAATTATAAATATATGTTTGTTTTTTTTGTAATAAATTTATAGATTTAAACAAAACTTTAAGAAAAGTCGTTAATAAATGCCCGGTTTAACCGCAATCCAAAAGTGCTTAATCAATGAATCCTTTTTTGTAGGTAATTTGATGGAAAAGAACAACAATTATCATAAGTTGGCACTTCAAATGCATGAACGAGTCTGAGAGAATAATGTGCTCTGCTTAGGTTATCATTTTCATTAATTAAGAAAACACGTTTTAAATTGAAAATGTGTCGGTTTATTTTTTCCACCATTCAAGGGTTTGTTGAGTGGTAATAGAGCAAGAGTAAACAGAAAATTCCACCCGTGACAATATTTAATTTGGTAGTCAAATTAAAACGTTTTAGTAGACGGAATCAACTCAAAATATATGAGTGCTAATACGCAATAAGCTTCAAACACGGACCATCGGATACACCAAACCATTTACCCTTTAAATTTTTTCTAAACTCTTTTTTGTAATTTTAAACATTATCAAAAATTCATAAGGTGATGCTGTAACTATTATTTATATAACAAAATTTTTATGTTATCTTTTTGTCCTATACAATAATCGAAACATTACGTACTATAAATATTTTAAATTATTCTCACGAATCAGCAATTACATAATTTTTTTAACTTTAGTTTTTTAAGAAGATTTTCACATGTGCGTAATTTAGCGTGATCACTATTCATTAACATAATTTATAGCATCAATTTTGTACCGAGGTCTATATACCTCTGTGTGTAAAAAACAACTCTTTAAAAATCGCATAAAATCATACTCTGCTTCATTTAATTAAATAGATTTTTAAATTATTACATATCGAAATTATAAATCTATTTACATAGGTTTATATTTAAAGTTGCCTACACGCCCCGCATATTTAATTTTGGCTGTTGTAGAGTTGAAATTCTCTGCCATACTTTATTGTTATATTAAGATAAAAAATTTGGACTCTAATACTTGTGTGATACACATATAATTCTATAAAAATATGATTATATAGTGTTTAAATAATGTATAAATTTTAATCGACTTTATGCGACAGCAACATATATTGTACTACTTCGTGTAATGCAATTAAAGTGTTTGTACATAAAATAATTTTAAAACTGTTCAGAAACTTTGTGAAAATCAATTTATTATAATTTACTAATTTTGTTGAGACTATACCTTTATATGATCAATTTGAACATAAGGGATAGTCTTGGCTAGACTATTATCAACCTAAGCTAAATAAAAAATATTACAAGTGGAAATTTTAATGTATTATCAAAAATTTCGTTTTGAAAATTGAATCTTAGAATATCGTTATCAAAAATAACGGAAAAATATTTGTATTTATTTTTTTAAATTTTTAAACCCCTGTAACAGAATCAAAACCAAGGAAAAAAGCTATATACAAACTAGGCATGCGCGTTTATACTACGCATTAGAAAACTGTGACGAAATAATGACGTCACCAATTTCTTGAACCTTCTTTTCTTCATTTCCCTGTGTCTCTGTCAAAGCGTAAAAAATCACGGAGGCGTTCTAGAGTCCTTTGCATTTGGGGAGTATCCCTGGACCGAAGGTTTATTTTGTGATTATTACACATTTTTTTTGTGTCCATTATATCATAATTTTGTCTGCCATTAGCTTCACAAAACTATTATAAATTATCATGATATGATCTAACCTATTAAAATTTCAATAAAAATAAATAAACTGATGAAAAGGCTGAAGAATATATCCAGTGTAATATCTTAAAGAAATTTAAATGAATTCAAGAATTTTTTCGATTAATTCTGCTAAAAATTTTTATTGCTAATTTTGAAAACAAATTATGTTAGTAAAATATAGAATTTTAACTTCTATATGACAAAGACCATACAAAATAAATTTTGAATTATCTTACATCATGTAACATAGATTTACATATGGAATAATCGTCATAATTACATGAAAGAGCTAACAAAATTACTAGAAGATATCAATGTTCTATTAAAGATTATATATTCATTATTTTAGTTGTTATTATGTTAAGACTGTAGATTCTGGGTTTCCAAAATGTTCATAATCCTTATAAAAAAAATTTTGCTTCTATAAATTCAAAATAATAATTAAAATAAAGGCAAAATTTACAAACTAAGCTAAAGTTTTTCAAATATATTATTATAAAGAGATAATAAAAAAATTTATTTTAAAAAAAGGACCAACTTCTTTATTTAATATACAAATAATGTTTTTTAAAAAATAACACAATAAAAAATAATAAATTAGGATAAAAATGGCTATAGGGATAACAGAAAGTTGATACTAATCCTAACAATATGTTGAATGCTGGCTCTGAAGAGACATGGTTGATGTTTAAGTTAAAGAAAGATTAAAAATTTATTTATGTACAAACCTAAAAATATTTTCATCTAGGATGGAATAAATCATTTTGAAATTTTCTGCTTCGAGAATAATTGTCGCACTATAACAGTTATAAGTGTATGATAAAATTGTGAATGATATTTCAGTCTTTGATTCGTGCTAGCTTTGAAAATAAAGATTAGAGGATATTAATTATTGGAAGTAGCAAAACTTTGTCAGGGATTTTAGAAAATTGAAATAAATTAACCTTTATATATAACATTGCAAGTGGTAAAATATAACAGATAGTATTTAAATAGATATACAAGGACTGATTAAAAATTACTGAACATTTTCAAACAGAAAATTACAGAAATGATGGTGTTAGTTAATGTTGATGCAAATCCAAATTTCATTACCTGTAAAAACTGAGCTGTTATACCTTCAAAATCTAAAGTTGATTTCAACACTGATATAACATTTCTTTATAAAAATATCTATACTGAACGATTGTTTGACAAAAAATCTAATCTTACATTTTGGACATATAGTGTAACCAAATGTAATTTTTAAAACTGTTTTGAAATATTTCTGTCTAAGTATACCTATAAGAATGTTCGAACTATGATTTGGGTGTTAATAAGGTTAAAAGTATTATAAAAATGGATTAAGATGTAAAGAGGCCAAAATAACATTGGTTCCGTGGATTATCTAAAGAAACAGCTAGATGAATAAGATATACTAGAGCTGGTAGAGTCAATCATTTAAACAGGAGTATAAACGTAAAAAACAGCTATGATTGCATGAATCACAAAGATAATTAAAGAATGTTTTTAACATTGAAAATAGTTAAGTATCGTGAAGTATTTTTTGTTAACTTTAGATATCATAGCTCAAACGAGGGAGTTACGCTATATAGAGTACTGACTGTATTTACGTGTGGTGCATAATTATTATTATTGTTTAGCGATGTTACTAATTTCTATGAAAAATTAAACCTCAAGAGTTAAACTATACCCCGAATAGATTCCCTGATTTTAGAGATATATGTAATACTATTTGTAAAAAAATTAAATTTTAAGGAAAAAAGGTTAAAATTTTTCAAAATTAATTATATCTTCTCTTTATATAGCTAAATTATACTTGAATAAAGAAAATTAGCTCTTTTTATTAAGATTAATAACGATTATGAATACTATTTTCAATAAATTCAAAAAGATTTTATAGTGCTATGGCAGGAAGAATCAATTAATCCTCTTTGTATCAATTTTAAAGCTAAAGAATACTAATTTATTAGGAATAGATAATTTTAACTATAAACTAACATTCAGGCTTAATTGAAAAAGTAACATTCTTATTATTGTAATATCCCTGTCAAAACTATTGCTATCAAATATTCCAATATCAGCACTCAATAAATTTTGTTCTAAATGTTAATAAACTAATAAAAAATTTCAAATGGATTTGATGAAAATAATTTTTGAATTGTTAATTGAAAAAATAATATTTTTTATTTTAATGACAATTTGAAAATATAAAATTTAATTAATTTGGTATATATTTAGAATATGTAAAAACTAAATGTGATAAAACGGTAAAAGTACACTATTTCTAATTATTTCACATTAATATATTTATGCATCGTGTGAAATTATGACTCGTATCTAATGATTTTGTATTTTCCTTTGATTATATCCAATGCCATAGTCTACTAGATTTGAATAAGAAGTAAAGATTCATAATTATTCTAAATATACCCTAATTTCATTATATCGTGGCGACCTTTAAAGTTTGTAACGTTTTTTTATCCCCAAAAATTGACACAATATCCTACTATTGATTTAAATGATATGGAACTTGGACTCAACGGCAAAATGTGAATAAAAAAAATATATTTTTTGGTTTTTTATTATAGCTATCTTTATTTTCGCATTATAGAATATTATTCAGAACCTAGATCGATTTTGGGATTTCCGCTCAAGATTTTTGCGAAAGAAATCCATGAATGGGATTATTGTTTCTGTGAGGATAGTTTGAAAGTTTTACATAATAGAAATGTTAATATTGGATTTTTTAACCCGGAAAGAGTGTTATATTTTAAGTTGCAATTTTCTAAACACGTAAATATACACAAAGAGATCACTATTGAGCATCTATGCACATTCACGAGTTCTAGTGAATGACCATAAATATTATTCAAACCAAATTGAACAAACAATCATGACCATAAATTATGAAATGATTAAAAATACAACTATAATATGCACATCATTTAGCAAACAGTAAAAAGTAAATGCTTCACCTATGCACATGTCTGTTCAATTAATCTTATATCCAGAAAGTAATGCTGCATGGTGACGTCATTACAAATTAATTAAACTTTTTTTCTTCTTTCAAGCTTCCAGTATAATTTTTTGTTTTGTTAACGAAGCTTTTTAATTTAATTTCAGTTTTTTGAAGTATCTTGCGTTTGCTCTGAGATTTGGGGCCTAAGAGAAATTCCTTCTTTTAATAATTTTTGGAAGAATCATCAGATGGACTATCAAAAGATTAAACAGCTTTTTTCCGTTATGTAAACATTTAACAAGTGTCAGAGTGTCAAAAATTTTTAATCCATTACATAAAAAATCCTCATCTCACTCCTTGAAACCATTAAGCGATATATTCGTACAAAATAATCATTACTCCCATATTTTACGTTAGTCCAAGCAGCCAATTTCATATATGAAAAGGGGATTTGTTATATGTGTAAAATAACAAATATCTTTAAGGGATCTGTAATAATTTGAAAGACTCATTCGTGAATAAATAAATTTTAAATTTCCAACAAAAATTAAGCAGAACCACAAATTATTACTTTTCAAGGGTTTAAAAAATTTAATATTACATAGAATTTTCTGTTTTTTTCTCATTAAGATATTTTTAATCTAAATTATGTAGCACTGCCATTAATTGCATTTGACAATCATCCTCTAATCCTTTATTAAATACCCAATATAGGTGTAGGATAAATCACATAATTAGAAATAAATATAAACACGGTTTTTAAGCAGATTTTATACATATTTTAGTAAACTTAAGCATAGCCTTTCCTGTATCAATTGTACAAAAACCAAATTAAAAAAAACTATGGTATTTGTATAAATGCATAAGTTGTAGCTATTTTAAAACTTCTCTGGGCCTGAAATAGATTATTTCAGTTCGACAACAGAGAGAATGTGGAAATAAATTAACTTTTGATATTTAAAACCGAGAAATCGTCTAAGAAAAAAATAAATAACTTATTTTTTGCAGTGAAGAAGATTATATGCATTTTCTGTGCTAATTTTTAATAAAATTAACTTGAAAATCTAATTGGTGTTAAAGTTTCGTTTGAAAAATTAATATAATCTAAATTATTTTAAATAATGGAAGAAATGCCTATAATAATCTGGTCATTAAATCTATCTTAGCCTCATATTTTGAAGTAAAGAAACAGGGGTAAAAGCATGATTTATAAGCCTTAAAAGTCAATACAAGATACTTTTACACTTGTCTTTTTAAATACTTATAGGATTTAAATATTCGAGAATGAATTATTAAATCTGATGAATTAATCTTATGCAAAAATTGCTTCACTAATGGACTCTAATTAATAGTAACAATTATTTTTTTCATAGAAAAATTTAATTTATTCTTAAGATGAATATATTTTAAAAATTTTTAGTATATATTATATTCGTGAATGCTTCTCTCCATACTGAATATCAGTTTTAATAGTCACAGAAATATTTAAAATATTTCCATCTTTAAATCATTAATTATCGTAATAATTGCATTAAGATGGAAATATCATTTTACTTCTGAAGCAACTTAGATGCATTTTAGGATTTTCCCATATAAAATTATATTAAAGTTTTTTAATTGATATAAATCTGATTTTATGTTACAAAAAAATAGTATATACACCCGAGGTTACGGTGGCAGGTTTTGATTTATGAATACAGCAATTATTTTTTTAAAAATAAATTTTATATTTAACAGAACTTAACACTGATTAATTTTTTACGGATTAAAACTTGATTTTTAGCAATTCAAGTGTAGAAACTGTTAGTATAACTTTTTCAGGGTTTACTAATAAAAATTTATTAGTAAAATCCTTGAGGCATAATAATAGATTTTGAAAACAGTTAAACGTTTTGATGAGAAGTTAGGGACATATTAATTTCTCTGTATAAACTATAATGTTTGGTATTTATAAATTTTATTAGTATATATTTTTTT
>LDMZ01017617.1:0-10845 GCA_001455285.1 Sphaeromyxa zaharoni
TTGGCATATTTGAAATTTTGATATTTACCTTGGTGCGCGACTTTATGCCCACCCTGTATATTACGAAAGAAGGGAAACATAAAGCGTTAATTATTGTTTTTAATTTTTTGAAAGATGTGAACACAACGTCTATTTTTAAACTCATATGAACCTAAGAAATCTTCCTCTAACTTACCTTTGAAAAGACTTCACTATGCTGATTTATATAGGTTACGTAAGTAAAATATCATTGGAAACTATGACCCTGATTCTTAGACGCACAAAATTAAAGTATTTCACACTAATTTAAACCATCATGTTTTCAATTAAAAATCTTTCACTTCATAACTATTTCCAGGCCTTGGTCGGGTCACTGATGATAAAAGTTTCGTAAATTTAAAATATAAATAGTTATAATCATAGAAGCAGGTGAAGAAAACAATCGTGTAAAATTTGTAACTCAATTCTAAAAATATCAATATGCCATTGAAATTAAAAAAGAACACTCCTGAAATCGTATCAAATTTTTTCAACAAGCTTAAATTTTTAAATTTTACCGTAAATCCAACTATTAACAATAAAATATGCTGATATGAAGATATAGGAACTTGTAAAACCTAACAAATTCTCTGCCATGTTCAGATTTAAATTCAAACTCTTATTTCCAATTATTTTAAAGACATTTGCAATGTAAACGTGTTAAAAAATGCTAATATGGAACTTTCTCAACTATCTCTTCTGATATTTAAATTCTGGGCTTAAAATAGGTATATAAAATACCTCATACATAGCAGTTTTGACGTTTTTAGGTATTTAGAGAGCAAAATTAGATGGTATGTCAAGTGCTAACACTATCCAATTATACATTTCCCAAAAAGTGGAGTCTATAATTTCATACTAATTCAATTATTATAAACAAAAGTAGAATTTTAAAATATGCCACTATCATTTGAAGAGATTTGTGGGTCCAACACCCTCTTAAAAAAGAGTACTACATGTTTACTGAGCCGGTTTTGGAATGGAATATTACCACCTGAAAACTATTGTTACAATACAAACTACGAAACTCCAACGTTCCATCTTGTGTTCCTTTATAGTATAACGACTCTGCATGCCAAATTCACTATTGGTTGCCACCCGTAGTCGTGTGGTAAAAATGACTTGCCAAGCTACAGTAATGATCACATAAATAGCTGAAAAATCCAAGTTATCGTCGATATGGAATTGGATACCGTGGATTGATTTTAAGTAAGGTTTCGCCCTTCTTCATACTGCAATCAGGTATATTAAAATCTAAAAATCTCCGATTATAAGTCTAAGCATAACAAAAATTTACCCGTAAAAACATACAGTGATAAATCACTGGGCTATTCGCGCCTGTCGGGAACTTGAAAAATGGCGGGTGAACCTGACTTTAATGAGGCTGTTTTGTTATTAAGAAAGACTGCTATATGTTTTTACGGTCGTAATGATTTCGAAAGCGCAATTTTTTGGTTTGAAAAAGTATTTAATAAAGATTTTTTCTTAATGTTTGGTAGTTGTGTATTGTCACAAATTTTCAGAGAGAACACCTCTACGAGTATTTAAAATGCCTTATTGATTGTGAAAAGTGCAAATGTGCCGTGGGGATTATTAAATCACAAGATTTGAATGACTTTTGGGCGAGATATCTATTATCCAAATGTTTTACTCTAACTGGTAGGTACACAGAAGCTCTGGAAATCCTTCAGGATCTTCAACCTTTTTGGCCATATGATACATCCGCACATATCTTAGTTAACAAGATACTTTGCGAATCTCCCTTCATAGAACCATACAAGTTAATCAGTGATTGCTTTCAACTCAAGGCATCGTTGCTCGAATATTCTGGTGATATGTACACAAATTCTTACTACGCGAGCTCATTAGCCTTTGACCCTCTTAAGTTTTCTGCAGCCCGCAAATTGTTTGAAAATGGTATGCTCACGCCATTTGAGGCAAACAAGTTGTTAGATATGCTCTCAGTAAACACCTTACCTGCGGATATGAATATATGCAAAACAACATTAGACATTGTTGTTCAATTTTACGAAAAATTAGTTCGATCACCTTTCAAAAATATAGATAATAAAACCGAAACGGTATCGGATGTTACTAAGGAGCTAGTTTCTGCATGTTTGAACAGTTGTGACCTACAAAGGTGGGATGCCGTCAAATATGTGAACCAAGGGCGGTATCGACATGCCTTAAAACTCACCTCACAAGTGTTACAGCAATCGTTTAACCAAGATTTCTTAACCGCTTTTGTTCATGCATCTCTCCTTTTTATTCTCCATGACATCCCCTCATTACAAGTGTTTGCACTTGAATACCAAATGAATGCATCTGCATCTTATGTTTCAAGAGCCGTTCGAATGGTTTACATTCTTTTTACCCTTAAGTATTCCAATAGTATGCTGATACACTTTGCAAGATCTTAACAGGAAAACCTTGTGAAGCACAGACAAATATTAAAAAAGCTGTACTCTATAATTGGACTGCAGTAGTAAGGCTGAAGCCGTTTTCCATACCACCCTCTTATCTTTGGATGTTACAGGGTCAGGCAGCCTGGGTTTGCGGGAATGCTGAACATTCGTTGGCTTCCTTTGTGTCTGCTGCTGATGCAACTCCGGGACTTGTGTGGCCATGGTTTTCAATTGGCTCACTGCATAGTAAAAACTCAGAGTACAGTCTAGCGGTTTGTTACCTGCTCAAGTCTTTGTACGTGGCCAATACTCACCATGAATTTGTACCGCCCGTTATTATTAACGAGTTGGCCTGTGCCTTTTATAAAAAGGTTGCATTTTATAATATTTTTCTTTAGTTGTAGAAAGAGTATGGCAGGGCGTTAGAGTTTTTGTTAAAGCTCTTAGACCAGGTCAAAACCATTTCAATGAAAGATTTTAATTACCACGAAATATTGCCTACGGTATATTTAAATGTTGCACATTGTTATTTAAAATCTAACGATGTTAAAACCGCATATTATTATGCATCAGCTGGTATTAGTATGAAACCAAATTCTAGTCCGTTGATGCGATTATGCGGATATATTAATGATATACTAGGTAATCATGAAGATGCACAAATATTGTACCATAAGTGTCTACTCTCGTCTCCATCAATTATTGAAATGACTCCGAATGAGACCTTTAAGCTCAATGACTTTTCAACATTGCCACCAAAAAATTTAGCTAAAGAATCTAGACAACATGATACTTTCTGTCTTGATATGATAGAAATATCTTTGTATTCATGTTACTTCTATTTTATTAAAATTTTCTTAGAAAACTTCAAACGATAAAACAAGATAATCACATTACCAATAGATTCATCAGCCCAGAACCTTGCTCTAGGTCATAGTATCGGATTTTGTTGTTGTGAATTAGTTAAATACAAACTAGATGTGTAACACATTTATTTTTCCAAATAGTTTTTTCGATTTTCAGATTTATTTTTATTATAGAAGGATACTTATTATGAATATATTTTTGGCCATTTATAAGTCCCCGGCCAATTTCATCATACATCATTTTTTCAAAGATTATTTATTTTCAATTTATTTACTCGAATTTGAATAAAATCATTTTTGAGCTTTCTATCAAGCTGAATATTTGAATTTGTTGAAAATAAAAAAAACTACGAAACATATATAAAATGATATATAATTTTTATATTCTTTGTGATCAAAATTTTTTATAGCATTACCTAGCTGATTCTTTGATCTCTCTGAAAAATTTTAATGACAACAATTTTCTTTTTACTAATTTAGTAATAAAATCATTTAAGGTAGAAAAAACAGCAAATCCTGATTGGATTAGTACTTTCTCTTTTAAATTATTATGAAAGCGTTCAGGTGATATTTTTATTCATTAATCGAATATAGGCCTCTCAATCTGGGGTCTTGAAAAGAATTTGAACCAATGGAAGGTGAACATCATTTAATGGTAAATAACATATTGAGGACTTAAGGTAACGAAGGTTGAGAAAATTTCCTTTTTAGTATTTCCTCCAAAATGGGCTGGTACCACTTACCATCTGATTGTTAATCGGACTGTTTAATCGTTATTACGGCATGACTGGTTAAAGCTGAAACTTTAACTAACTATAATATGATCAATTCTAACAACGATACTTCAGGCCAAAATTAAATATATAAAACACACGGTATCGAAATATCTATTAATGCTCATGTAAAATCATATTAAATCGGTTTCATACTGTGACAAAGACTTAAATTATAAATATATGTTTGTTTTTTTTGTAATAAATTTATAGATTTAAACAAAACTTTAAGAAAAGTCGTTAATAAATGCCCGGTTTAACCGCAATCCAAAAGTGCTTAATCAATGAATCCTTTTTTGTAGGTAATTTGATGGAAAAGAACAACAATTATCATAAGTTGGCACTTCAAATGCATGAACGAGTCTGAGAGAATAATGTGCTCTGCTTAGGTTATCATTTTCATTAATTAAGAAAACACGTTTTAAATTGAAAATGTGTCGGTTTATTTTTTCCACCATTCAAGGGTTTGTTGAGTGGTAATAGAGCAAGAGTAAACAGAAAATTCCACCCGTGACAATATTTAATTTGGTAGTCAAATTAAAACGTTTTAGTAGACGGAATCAACTCAAAATATATGAGTGCTAATACGCAATAAGCTTCAAACACGGACCATCGGATACACCAAACCATTTACCCTTTAAATTTTTTCTAAACTCTTTTTTGTAATTTTAAACATTATCAAAAATTCATAAGGTGATGCTGTAACTATTATTTATATAACAAAATTTTTATGTTATCTTTTTGTCCTATACAATAATCGAAACATTACGTACTATAAATATTTTAAATTATTCTCACGAATCAGCAATTACATAATTTTTTTAACTTTAGTTTTTTAAGAAGATTTTCACATGTGCGTAATTTAGCGTGATCACTATTCATTAACATAATTTATAGCATCAATTTTGTACCGAGGTCTATATACCTCTGTGTGTAAAAAACAACTCTTTAAAAATCGCATAAAATCATACTCTGCTTCATTTAATTAAATAGATTTTTAAATTATTACATATCGAAATTATAAATCTATTTACATAGGTTTATATTTAAAGTTGCCTACACGCCCCGCATATTTAATTTTGGCTGTTGTAGAGTTGAAATTCTCTGCCATACTTTATTGTTATATTAAGATAAAAAATTTGGACTCTAATACTTGTGTGATACACATATAATTCTATAAAAATATGATTATATAGTGTTTAAATAATGTATAAATTTTAATCGACTTTATGCGACAGCAACATATATTGTACTACTTCGTGTAATGCAATTAAAGTGTTTGTACATAAAATAATTTTAAAACTGTTCAGAAACTTTGTGAAAATCAATTTATTATAATTTACTAATTTTGTTGAGACTATACCTTTATATGATCAATTTGAACATAAGGGATAGTCTTGGCTAGACTATTATCAACCTAAGCTAAATAAAAAATATTACAAGTGGAAATTTTAATGTATTATCAAAAATTTCGTTTTGAAAATTGAATCTTAGAATATCGTTATCAAAAATAACGGAAAAATATTTGTATTTATTTTTTTAAATTTTTAAACCCCTGTAACAGAATCAAAACCAAGGAAAAAAGCTATATACAAACTAGGCATGCGCGTTTATACTACGCATTAGAAAACTGTGACGAAATAATGACGTCACCAATTTCTTGAACCTTCTTTTCTTCATTTCCCTGTGTCTCTGTCAAAGCGTAAAAAATCACGGAGGCGTTCTAGAGTCCTTTGCATTTGGGGAGTATCCCTGGACCGAAGGTTTATTTTGTGATTATTACACATTTTTTTTGTGTCCATTATATCATAATTTTGTCTGCCATTAGCTTCACAAAACTATTATAAATTATCATGATATGATCTAACCTATTAAAATTTCAATAAAAATAAATAAACTGATGAAAAGGCTGAAGAATATATCCAGTGTAATATCTTAAAGAAATTTAAATGAATTCAAGAATTTTTTCGATTAATTCTGCTAAAAATTTTTATTGCTAATTTTGAAAACAAATTATGTTAGTAAAATATAGAATTTTAACTTCTATATGACAAAGACCATACAAAATAAATTTTGAATTATCTTACATCATGTAACATAGATTTACATATGGAATAATCGTCATAATTACATGAAAGAGCTAACAAAATTACTAGAAGATATCAATGTTCTATTAAAGATTATATATTCATTATTTTAGTTGTTATTATGTTAAGACTGTAGATTCTGGGTTTCCAAAATGTTCATAATCCTTATAAAAAAAATTTTGCTTCTATAAATTCAAAATAATAATTAAAATAAAGGCAAAATTTACAAACTAAGCTAAAGTTTTTCAAATATATTATTATAAAGAGATAATAAAAAAATTTATTTTAAAAAAAGGACCAACTTCTTTATTTAATATACAAATAATGTTTTTTAAAAAATAACACAATAAAAAATAATAAATTAGGATAAAAATGGCTATAGGGATAACAGAAAGTTGATACTAATCCTAACAATATGTTGAATGCTGGCTCTGAAGAGACATGGTTGATGTTTAAGTTAAAGAAAGATTAAAAATTTATTTATGTACAAACCTAAAAATATTTTCATCTAGGATGGAATAAATCATTTTGAAATTTTCTGCTTCGAGAATAATTGTCGCACTATAACAGTTATAAGTGTATGATAAAATTGTGAATGATATTTCAGTCTTTGATTCGTGCTATCTTTGAAAATAAAGACTAGGGGATATTAATTATTGGAAGTAGCAAAACTTTGTCAAGGATTTTAGAAAATTGAAATAAATTAACCTTTATATATAACATTGCAAGTGATAAAATATAATAGATAGTATTTAAATAGATATACAAGGACTGATTAAAAATTACTGAACATTTTCAAACAGAAATGATGGTGTTAGTTAATGTTGATGCAAATCCGAATTTCATTACCTGTAAAAACTGAGCTGTTATACTTTCAAAATCTAAAGTTGATTTCAACCCTTATATAACATTTCTTTATAAAAATATCTATTCTGAATGATTGATTGATAGAAAAAAGTTCAATTTTACATTTTTGACATATAGTGTAACTAAATGTAATATTTAAAGCTGTTTTGAGATATTTCTGTCTAAATATACCTATAAGAATGTTCGAACTATGATTTAGGTGTTAATAAGGTAAAAAGTATTATAAAAATGGATTAAGAGGTAAAGAGGCCAAAATAACATTGGCTCCGTGGATTATCTAAAGAAACAGCTAGATGAATAAGATATACTAGAGCTGGTAGAGTCAATCATTTAAACAGGAGTATAAACGTAAAAAACAGCTATGATTGCATGAATCACAAAGATAATTAAAGAATGTTTTTAACATTGAAAATAGTTAAGTATCGTGAAGTATTTTTTGTTAACTTTAGATATCATAGCTCAAACGAGGGAGTTACGCTATATAGAGTACTGACTGTATTTACGTGTGGTGCATAATTATTATTATTGTTTAGCGATGTTACTAATTTCTATGAAAAATTAAACCTCAAGAGTTAAACTATACCCCGAATAGATTCCCTGATTTTAGAGATATATGTAATACTATTTGTAAAAAAATTAAATTTTAAGGAAAAAAGGTTAAAATTTTTCAAAATTAATTATATCTTCTCTTTATATAGCTAAATTATACTTGAATAAAGAAAATTAGCTCTTTTTATTAAGATTAATAACGATTATGAATACTATTTTCAATAAATTCAAAAAGATTTTATAGTGCTATGGCAGGAAGAATCAATTAATCCTCTTTGTATCAATTTTAAAGCTAAAGAATACTAATTTATTAGGAATAGATAATTTTAACTATAAACTAACATTCAGGCTTAATTGAAAAAGTAACATTCTTATTATTGTAATATCCCTGTCAAAACTATTGCTATCAAATATTCCAATATCAGCACTCAATAAATTTTGTTCTAAATGTTAATAAACTAATAAAAAATTTCAAATGGATTTGATGAAAATAATTTTTGAATTGTTAATTGAAAAAATAATATTTTTTATTTTAATGACAATTTGAAAATATAAAATTTAATTAATTTGGTATATATTTAGAATATGTAAAAACTAAATGTGATAAAACGGTAAAAGTACACTATTTCTAATTATTTCACATTAATATATTTATGCATCGTGTGAAATTATGACTCGTATCTAATGATTTTGTATTTTCCTTTGATTATATCCAATGCCATAGTCTACTAGATTTGAATAAGAAGTAAAGATTCATAATTATTCTAAATATACCCTAATTTCATTATATCGTGGCGACCTTTAAAGTTTGTAACGTTTTTTTATCCCCAAAAATTGACACAATATCCTACTATTGATTTAAATGATATGGAACTTGGACTCAACGGCAAAATGTGAATAAAAAAAATATATTTTTTGGTTTTTTATTATAGCTATCTTTATTTTCGCATTATAGAATATTATTCAGAACCTAGATCGATTTTGGGATTTCCGCTCAAGATTTTTGCGAAAGAAATCCATGAATGGGATTATTGTTTCTGTGAGGATAGTTTGAAAGTTTTACATAATAGAAATGTTAATATTGGATTTTTTAACCCGGAAAGAGTGTTATATTTTAAGTTGCAATTTTCTAAACACGTAAATATACACAAAGAGATCACTATTGAGCATCTATGCACATTCACGAGTTCTAGTGAATGACCATAAATATTATTCAAACCAAATTGAACAAACAATCATGACCATAAATTATGAAATGATTAAAAATACAACTATAATATGCACATCATTTAGCAAACAGTAAAAAGTAAATGCTTCACCTATGCACATGTCTGTTCAATTAATCTTATATCCAGAAAGTAATGCTGCATGGTGACGTCATTACAAATTAATTAAACTTTTTTTCTTCTTTCAAGCTTCCAGTATAATTTTTTGTTTTGTTAACGAAGCTTTTTAATTTAATTTCAGTTTTTTGAAGTATCTTGCGTTTGCTCTGAGATTTGGGGCCTAAGAGAAATTCCTTCTTTTAATAATTTTTGGAAGAATCATCAGATGGACTATCAAAAGATTAAACAGCTTTTTTCCGTTATGTAAACATTTAACAAGTGTCAGAGTGTCAAAAATTTTTAATCCATTACATAAAAAATCCTCATCTCACTCCTTGAAACCATTAAGCGATATATTCGTACAAAATAATCATTACTCCCATATTTTACGTTAGTCCAAGCAGCCAATTTCATATATGAAAAGGGGATTTGTTATATGTGTAAAATAACAAATATCTTTAAGGGATCTGTAATAATTTGAAAGACTCATTCGTGAATAAATAAATTTTAAATTTCCAACAAAAATTAAGCAGAACCACAAATTATTACTTTTCAAGGGTTTAAAAAATTTAATATTACATAGAATTTTCTGTTTTTTTCTCATTAAGATATTTTTAATCTAAATTATGTAGCACTGCCATTAATTGCATTTGACAATCATCCTCTAATCCTTTATTAAATACCCAATATAGGTGTAGGATAAATCACATAATTAGAAATAAATATAAACACGGTTTTTAAGCAGATTTTATACATATTTTAGTAAACTTAAGCATAGCCTTTCCTGTATCAATTGTACAAAAACCAAATTAAAAAAAACTATGGTATTTGTATAAATGCATAAGTTGTAGCTATTTTAAAACTTCTCTGGGCCTGAAATAGATTATTTCAGTTCGACAACAGAGAGAATGTGGAAATAAATTAACTTTTGATATTTAAAACCGAGAAATCGTCTAAGAAAAAAATAAATAACTTATTTTTTGCAGTGAAGAAGATTATATGCATTTTCTGTGCTAATTTTTAATAAAATTAACTTGAAAATCTAATTGGTGTTAAAGTTTCGTTTGAAAAATTAATATAATCTAAATTATTTTAAATAATGGAAGAAATGCCTATAATAATCTGGTCATTAAATCTATCTTAGCCTCATATTTTGAAGTAAAGAAACAGGGGTAAAAGCATGATTTATAAGCCTTAAAAGTCAATACAAGATACTTTTACACTTGTCTTTTTAAATACTTATAGGATTTAAATATTCGAGAATGAATTATTAAATCTGATGAATTAATCTTATGCAAAAATTGCTTCACTAATGGACTCTAATTAATAGTAACAATTATTTTTTTCATAGAAAAATTTAATTTATTCTTAAGATGAATATATTTTAAAAATTTTTAGTATATATTATATTCGTGAATGCTTCTCTCCATACTGAATATCAGTTTTAATAGTCACAGAAATATTTAAAATATTTCCATCTTTAAATCATTAATTATCGTAATAATTGCATTAAGATGGAAATATCATTTTACTTCTGAAGCAACTTAGATGCATTTTAGGATTTTCCCATATAAAATTATATTAAAGTTTTTTAATTGATATAAATCTGATTTTATGTTACAAAAAAATAGTATATACACCCGAGGTTACGGTGGCAGGTTTTGATTTATGAATACAGCAATTATTTTTTTAAAAATAAATTTTATATTTAACAGAACTTAACACTGATTAATTTTTTACGGATTAAAACTTGATTTTTAGCAATTCAAGTGTAGAAACTGTTAGTATAACTTTTTCAGGGTTTACTAATAAAAATTTATTAGTAAAATCCTTGAGGCATAATAATAGATTTTGAAAACAGTTAAACGTTTTGATGAGAAGTTAGGGACATATTAATTTCTCTGTATAAACTATAATGTTTGGTATTTATAAATTTTATTAGTATATATTTTTTT
>LDMZ01017660.1:0-15120 GCA_001455285.1 Sphaeromyxa zaharoni
AACGGGAAAGTGTCACTATTGAACGGGAAAGTGTCGTTATTGATCGGGAAACCCTATATATAATAAATTTAAAGCGTAAACTAACTTTACGGAGTTAGTACTAAAACGTTCTCTCCGTCCGCCTGGTGGTGCCTTTTAAGTAAAGCGATCGCTAGAATTCGGTTTCCGTTGCAAACCAAATTTATATCTTTGGCTTTTAACGTCCGCACGATAATATCATTGATTGCTCTTCTTGAAATCTCTTTTTTAAACTTTAAACTAAATGTTTCTGCTACTTTTTGATCTGACAGCAAAGAGCTCATCTCTTAATATCTTATTATTTTCAATTTTTCTTGCTTACCGAGTTTTGTAAAATTTCTTCCTGACATTAGGATAAAAAATTTAAAAAAATTTTTGAACATAAAAATATCATCTGCATAATAATACCTATAAAAAACGGAAAAAAGTTTACGGCTTGTGGAAAATGGCGGTTAACAGAGGATTTACTGTATTATGTTCCAGTCATAATATACATGAGTTTGTTGGAAAAATAATTCATTATTTGTCATATTTTAGATGGAAAAGCAATTTTTAAGAGGATTTCATTTTTTTGAATCAAAGAGTTGTGACGTATATTTATATTTGTCTTTAAAACGCTGCTATGGTCTGGAAATAAAAATTTTAACATAATTTAAAATTGATTGTTTATTAAACCAAGTAATAAAAAGAAAATTCGCAAATAAATACGTATTGAGATATTAGTAGGAGGTTAATCGAAAAAAGAGCCGCGTTTGATAGTCCAGGGTGCACATGGTATTTTTTGAAAGCGACATCGAAAAAATTTTAGCGTCATTTTCGGAATAAAAACTTTTGGTTGTCACATTTAAATAATGGAAAGATATACTGATAAGAATACTGCCTCGGTGTAAGTATGAGTTTGGGCTTCCAAACGACATTTAGGATGTAAAAAGAAATTAGGGTTAATCACGATTTATTGAGATAACTGTGACAATTAAATACGATTGTGCTTTTTGATGACCTATGTTGAAAATAAACATTTCCTAAACATTAAAATTGTTGATATGTATAGATGTAATAAACTTGCTACCAATTCAAACCCTCAAAAAATTTAAATGGGAAAAATTAATATTTTCCATCATAAATATACATAAGAACCAGAAAAAATAAATGTGTTACCAGAACCTGTGTTGTAAAATATGTGATTAATATTAATAAAAAACAAAACAACCATAGGATTTTCACTGATAGCTTTAAATGTGTGATAATTACAAACAATTTTTGATCTTATGAAAGTGTGTAAAAGGATTCTCCATGTATAATTAATTATATCCAGATTAACTTTTGTTTACTGCGTAATGGACTCTGTAACTATAATTTGAGAAACAATTCAAATAAAAATCTCTTCACTTTATTAGGTTCTGATTATGAATAAAACTTTTTCCTAAAGAAAGTTTATGTTAGAGTATAAGGCAGCATCGAGAGTGAATATTAATAAAAAAGAATAATTTAGTGAATAAACTAATTAGAATTAAAATAGGTGGACTAAGGCGAGTGGCCTGGAACGAGCAAGTAATATATACTTATACTTACGTGATCATCGTTCAATAGGATAACACTAAATAAATGTAAGATTTAAAAATAATCTTTTAAAAATTTTTAGAACAAAAATCGGGAAAAATTGATTTTACAATAAGAAATAATTTTATAATATATGACTATATAGGAAACAACGCAGCGCATGTATGTACAAAAGGTTAACTTTAAGATTACGCATGACTATTTAAATAAAGCTATATCCAAAAATTATGCTTATAAGATGATGGTATCATTATTTATTAAATTCCTGTTTTCTTGACTCAAATCTCATATATTGTTTTGATTCAGCTACTAGAACATTTGAATTTAGTCTGAGCTTCTCGAAGTTTTTTTCATTCTCTGAGTTTCGATGCCTTAGAGAAATCCCTTCATTTAATATTTTTTTGCAACATCTTCTGGTGGGCTATTAGAAAATTCTGAATAGCTTTTATCCATTATAGACTAAATTTAAATAATAAAATTCCGAATTTGTTTTATACTACCTAGAAAGATCGTCTCAGACTTAACATGAAAAAATGACGCAGACACATGCGATATTTCGGAAGCAGCGTCAATTAGCAACTTGAAAAAATGAAAATCTGGTAAATTTGATACATTAAGATAATATCATCATTAAACTTACTACATATGTTATGTAAGAAAACAAAGGACTAAAAATACTTCTCGTTAGCGTACGTCTTAAATAGTTCACCATCGGTTCTTCTAGAATGTTTCATGCTTAGCACGTTCAG
The DNA here is from genome assembly GCA_001455285.1 of Sphaeromyxa zaharoni. NCBI lineage: Eukaryota > Metazoa > Cnidaria > Myxozoa > Bivalvulida > Sphaeromyxidae > Sphaeromyxa > Sphaeromyxa zaharoni. Next base: position 2,328 of record LDMZ01017660.1, read on the forward strand.
ATGATTCTGCATAACAATGTGCACAATTTTTATTTTATAATGTGATTGCGGCAACACAGGGGATATAAACCATAGTAAGCACGTGCCGTAAACTCCGAGCGAATCTTCGTATTATGCTGGTGCTTATGTTCATCTCTCCCCAGAAAGCCAGCACTTATAAATACGAATAAAAAAAGTATTTGTTTAAAAAATAAACTAAAATTATTCTCACCACGTCGCAACGAAGATGAAAATTCAATATTAATCGTTGCACAAGTGCTCAGCAGTCACTACAACTGCTAAGTGAAGAACAGGAGCAAAAGAATATCACGACCGGATGATCACATTTAGCAATCTATTATTTAATTACATGGTTTTGAAGGGCTTCTTTAACCAAGGTCCTACCCCAAATATAATTGAGGTATATACCACACTCCTAAACTTTAACTAGCTACTTGGTATGTCAAAAATAAGGCTAGATTATCCTTAAACAGCATGCTTCACCAAACCTTAAATTGCCATTTTAAATTTGAAAATGCATAAATGACATTCAAAGTAAAATTATAAAGCTGATAGAAATGCTCCTAATAATTTCCAGGATTTCATCCGAAGTAGGATAGCTGTTTTAAACACCCAATGAGAATACAACTCTTTTCGGAAGCACTGAATTTTTAATACTTTTACAGTACATACGGAAAAAATCTTCATTCACAGTCATTCAGAAAATAAATAAAAAATTATAGGACATATAGAACAGACTATGTATAGAATAATAAATCCCATGTCAAAGTGAATAAATAAAAAACATCATGGACTTCAACATTCAGTAAAGATCTTAAATAGAGTCACCGGTGAATGGAAATGTGAACACTACCGCTAACATACATATATATGCTCAATTTAAAGGAAAAATATTCATATAAAGGCAGATCAAACCAAAATATAAAAAAAGGCTCGTTTTAAAGCAATTAATCTATATATACAACAATTAGAGCCTGCCGGATTTTGAATATTTCTGTGACTCCCTATGACCTCCACGATCTCTTGACCGACTTCGTCTATTACGGTATTTTTTTTCTAGACTTCTACTACGATCTCTGCGCTTCTTCTTATCTCTGTGTCGCTGTGGAGATGATCTTCTTATATCTCTACTTCGCTTCCCAGGCCTATCATCAGATTCATTTAAATTCTTTCTTTCATGATTAGATTCATCCATGCGGTTTCCGGACTTATTTTTTAGATCAGTACCAACTTTCATAGCCAGTTCATCAGCTATCATTTTTTCTTTTGCCTCAAATTCAATAGTATCAAGATCTGGAAATACAATATTATCAACCTATTATGTCTAAACAAGTCGATCAAGTTGTATAACCAACATTTCTTTTCTTCTATCAGAAAGAACTTTATTTACCTCTTCGATCGTAATCTGAATAAAGTAAAATTGCTTTAAGCAAGAAAATAAAAATGATTTTAATGATAAAAAATAGAAATATCACTTTATCCATTCTTTCAAAAATCCAAAATGAAAAGACTCCGCAATGACTAAAATTAAAAATATAATGAGAATTATTTATTAAGGTACTGTTAATCTATGTCATCAATTAAGGTATTTCTGTAATTTTGTTTAGCTATTGAAATATATCTCTTTAAATAACTTCATTACAAGCATAAATCTTTATAAATGCTTCTACATGCCATTTGGAATGTTTGAAAATGATCTCGATGGATATTTAGTACATGCAAAAGGGTGAAACATTCAAAGCCGAAATGTTAAAAAAATAAATATATTTAGGTTCACCTATAAATAAAAAAAACGTTAAAACCTCTGAAATAACCATTAGGCATATGTGAACACATGGCACTTGACCGCAGCTTATTAAAACAATGCCTTAAAAACTCATATAATACGATTCAAGCCCGTTAAAATTTTGAGAATAAACATAAAACTGTATATTTATCATAAATTTCATACTCTAATGTCTCAATAAACCAGTTTGACAAATAATTTTTTGATTATTAATAAAAATTTTATCGGTTTATTCTAATTCTATAACGTTTTTAAAGTTTCAGAGGTATTAGAATACATTTTGCATAAGCCAAATATAATGAAATAAAAATTAAATTCGAAAGCAAAACCGCATATATCGAAGCTTAATTTAATTCTAGAAACATTTAACAAGCCAGGCAACGATTATAATAAATATTTAAAAGAAAAAATTCACTTAGGAAATAGTTAAAATAATTCAATAAAACAAGATAGAGGATAAAAATATTAAAATTTCCTTATTTATTTCAGAAAAATGAATTTGAAATGCTTGTTTAATCAAAATTACTGCCAAGATTAGTTTATTTGCTTAAACATACCTTAAATTTATCATCAAATATGACTCTTATATCTTTGGTTAATAGATAATCAAAATTTGATTAAATGCTATAGGATAAATAATGTGACGATACCCTTAAAGTATTATCTGAATTCCTGAAACATTTTTATTATATTATTACTACCCTTATTTTTTTATTTAAATGGTAACATGTTCTTTACACAAGATTAAGTCAGCTAATAAACCTTGGTATAAATTATTTAGCTGGTACAGCATAACTTATTAAAAACTGTTCATTATTGAAATATAAATAAACATCATTTCAATTTTAGTTGTAAATTTAACAGTTTAATTCCAATTTTTGATTGAGTATAATTTTCAGTAATAAGAATTTATCCCCTTTCAGTTGAATATGAAGTTAAAATTGATAAAATAGTTTATATAAAAAGATTCACCTGTATAATTTTTTGATATATTAATACCATGAGATCCAATGACCATATAGAAAGAAATAGATAAAGGTGGGTAACCTTGGACCTAACAGAATGGTGCAAGAATGATATGTTCTTCAGAGCATATTAATAGTATCTAAATGATAAAAAGCTGAAATTCTTAAGCTAACTTAAAAAAATGTCCACAAAAATCGTAATTGTTTAGTATTTATTTATATCAAATGCAACATTGTTTACTTCTACTGATTATGTTAAAATAAAATTTAAAAATATAAAACAGAAATTAGTGGTGTATCATTAATTATTTGTATAAAACAGTGGTCAAGAAATTGAAAATGAGATAATAACATTTTAAGCTACTTACAAAGAGAAGTGCTAACACTGGAAACAAGGGGTTAAGGTAAAAAGTTTGAAAATCACAATTTTAAGAAAAATATTAATATTGAATTTAAAGTTTGGATAATTATATTAGGGAATAACTTCACGAAAATTGTTCCAACAAAAATGATTGTTCTTAAGGTAAGCTACATAGTCAAAGAAAGAAGCTACAATAACCTATATAATTATGTAAAAATAAATCAAAAATTCATTTAAGATCTTAAAACAATTTAATATATCATGAATGTTATCGTGTTTTATAAACAGATAATAATATCATACTAAGGCAAAAAATATATTACATCAAAGTCACAGCCTTTGAGCTTATCAAAATAATTTTTTTCACTCTTTACGATATAAAAAGGGAACAAAGCTGTAAAAAAATTTCATAACGATGCTTTTACTACTTCATTAGGGAGCGAATGGATGAAATAGTAATATAAATTTAACTGAAAAATAGGCCACGAATCCCAATAGATAGCTAAACAGATAATTTCTTCATTGGAATTGTATCAGAAAAATATTTCAAAGGATTTTAAAGATTCTTATAAATAATAGACCATAATACTCTAAATGGATTTCGATACGAGCATATATGTTAATTCTAAGTACAGCCTGTTAGGAAAAGAAATTATAGGAAACATTTCATTAAAGTTGTTGATACATCAGGTATATTTAAAAAAGTAATAATAGAAAATCTTTGAAAAGCAAAAGATCTTATATTTAGATGAAGCTGAAGGTAACAAAATTTTATTGTTTGTCTTTGATTTCAAATGTAAATTATGCCTTCACATATAATTTCAACTCTTCAATAAAATTCTAATACATCACATTTTTTGAAAATTAGTCATAAACACATAAAATTATAAATAAAAAAATCGGAAATAAAAATTGATATGCTTCTGTTATAAACATATATGATAAAAATTAAACTGCAGCAGGAAAAGCACACTTTTATTTCGGTATCAGGTTGCAATGATGGTAATAAACAGTATTAAAAAAATAAAAATTAGTATTTTATTACTATTCATTCATGCAAACATTTATAAACACAAATATTTAGAGCGGATTATAATTCAATCTATACATAGGCTCAAAAATAATAGATCAAAGATTATGACACTTTCAATCTTTCATATAATAAAGAATCAAAAGAGAGATTCTAGAAATAACTTATAATCTATATAATGGTATATTTATGGTGTTAAACATTATTTTAGTCATTGATAACTTTTTATTAAAAAGATGATAATGACAGGTTTCATCAAATTTTGTTTAATCTAAGGAATAAAAAAATTATCTCATGTACTATTTTAGTTGGATTAAATCAATATAGTTACCTAAAATTTGATATATTAAAATTATTAATATACACACATCAATAAACAAAGAAGATTTTATTTTTTTAAAGAAACGACCTGAAGAAAGATAATTATCATATTATAACAAATTAATGAAAAATACCTTCTCCATATGATAGAGACTCAAAATAGTTACACTAATAACAACAAGATCTTCTTTCTTAACATCAAAGAGAAGCCACCAATGTGGATCTTCAGGAAGACCAATTTTCAGGATTCTTGATGCAAGAAAAATACAGGCACATCCAATGACTATAGGTTCATATTTAACAAAGACATCTGAGCGAAGACAGTCGTTCATAAAGTTCCTGAAGGTATAAAATAGTCCAAAAAAAATAAACCAGGCCAGTTGAGCAAAATTGTTCTTTTCGCTTTGTTCCAAGATATTTAGTATTGAAATTATTATTTTATGAGGGTGTTGAACGTGAACACAAAATCCCAATTCCTGAAAATATAAGCAAGATATAAAGAATATAGATAACCTTCAATATTCTCCTTTCCGCTTTTATTACTTCCGCCTTGAGGGTTAAATATGTTTCACAGAAATACTCCATAGGAACAACAGGACTATAAAAAATAAAAAAAGCCTAAAAAATTTTAAAATATATATACATCAAAGAGCAGTTCGTGAAACATATAATTAATATTACCATTTTAGAGCATTTCTAAAAATAAAATAAATGAGTATCCCCTTGTCGAAATTTATGTAAATCTTTTTTATGTATTATTCTATATTTAGAATTTATAACGGTATGGTCATATAAATGTTTTCAGATTGTTACAAAAGATCGGCGGTATGTATGACATATGACTGGGTATGAAACGATAAAACATTTTTTTTATTCTATTTACTCTAGACTAGATATCTGCCTTTCGCTCTCTCTATATAAACAGTTTCCAAAGGTCAATTTTATGTTGAAAATATAAAGACTTGTGTGAATCAGTCATTTTTAAAAAACTTATGATTGATATGAAAGCCAAATTCCCCATAAAATGACTTGAAATAACTCCATCGGTCAAGATTCTTATATATTTTAGTCATGTTTAGCTTGATCTTCTTTAATAATTGTTGTTATTAGATTCAATACAAAGAAAACTAGAATTTTTACTATAAACTCATGTATAATTTAATTCCTGAAAAATAACTAGGTATCCGTGATCTCTAACATCATCGATGATCAAATTTAGCAATTATAACAAGGTACCAAAGCAACCTTATAAATTCTATAAAAATTAATGCTGTCAGTTTAAATATAAATAAATTTTATATTCACAATAATAAAAAAACAAACTGTTAAAAGTTCGAAAAAAATACAAAGAAAGCTACTATATAATTTTAGAAATGTCATTTTAAAAATAATCTGATTGCTATTGAAAAAATCTTTTGCATTATATATTATTTTAATAAAATTTTGAAACATACAATCTTCGATCTATAAATTCATCAATATAAAAAAGGAATGTCCCGATATAAAATTTATAAAGGAACCAAACATTGCAAATTCACTATTCAAAGATGTTCATAGTGTTATCCCCATCTAGAAGTCTTCAAGGTCAGTAGGAAACTACTTAGAGCTAAGTTAGCCCTATGGGGATGAGTAGACATACTTTTTATCGATCATTAAGATATTATTTACTCGTTCCTTATAACCCACACCACATGGTTGTTCGTACTATTAATTAATTTTTATATCAATTTCAAGAGGTTACAACTACATAATGTTCAGTAGACTTTAAACTCTTACTTGCTGGCAATGATAATTTCTTTTCAATTATCTTAGAAGTTATGTTAATATCACAATTAAATAAAGTTTTCTTATCTTACTTTATTGTCAAATAAAATTTTCTTGAATTTGAAAGCAATCAAATTTTAATTTTATCGAAAACTCTACTTCAAGATATAATTCGAATTAAAGTTTATCAGGAAAAGTTCAGAAAGTGGTTACAGTAACATGGAGGTCACAAAATTTAGGATTAATTACAAAGTCCAAAGATTCTAAAAACTTAAGGTTCACAGATATTCATCAAAAGGAGAATATCAAAGAATTTCATTAGATGATTATATATGAGAAGGTTAATGAAACTAATTAATTATGATTACAAGACCGTCCAACTTAAAATGACAAAAAATGCACTTAAACTTAAATCAATCAACAGTATAAAGATATTTAACATCCATTAATACCTTTTAACGGTTTTAAAAATGTCTGCAAATTTTCCGTATTTAATATGCTAAATCTCGTTTCACAGTAAATCATGTCTTTTCTGCTTATATCTACTATAGAAATATCGGTACCATTATTATCATAAATTGTGGCTTTCATGGTTGCTCCTGTTTGAGTTCACTTTGAAGCTCTTAGTGTATGGAATGAAATGAAATTCTGATGTTTTGTGGAGGCCAAAACTCTAATATACTATTCTGAAAAACGTTTATTTATTTAAGGCCGGAAATTCCTGTAACAAATTCTTTATAATCATTTTAAAGGGTATTATTTGGAAACTTTCATTGCTGATATAAGGAAGAAGAGATTTAATCATTTCAAACATCAGTCCAAGGGCTCCTTAAGGTAACTCAAATGTTTATTCAGATATTCACTCTACTTCAACTCACTTGAGACGGATTTCTCTTAAATGGAATAAAGGGTTAGAAGGGACGGTTTAATTAGAGGAAGAAATTATCTGTGTTAAAGAATTGAGATCAGAATGATCTCACTCACAGGTAAGGAGATAATCGATTATTATGAGCACTCTAAAACCATCCCAATAAAATGGCATTTCATAAAGATATTGGACATGATTAATTTTTAATATTTCAGGTCATTGACTACATTCGTATACCCTAAATTTTGATTGTCAACTTTTTTCTATTCCAAAAAAAATATAATTTTATTAAAATTAAATCTAATATTAAACAAACCCCAATTGTGTTTTACATGGAAAATGCACTAGAAATAACTCAGTACAATATGAAAAAATAAAATTCGTTTAAAAATGATATTATTACAACCAGTCCTAATACCTTATTTCATATAAAAATTTTTTTGTATACTATTTTAAAAAATATATATCAAAAGCCATCGTTATATTGGAAAAGTTTAAAATAATATTTTGTTGCCCTCAATCTTAAAAACCAATATCGATTCAAATATGATAGCAATACAGCTCTTTTTTGCACAATAATGACATACCTCTATATGTGGTTGATTAATAAAAGAGACCAAAGATTATGTTAAATTTCATTTGACTTATAGGTTCCTAGAATACATTTCAAGATAAAAATCAGTTACCATACCCCAGTGCTCTTTTAATATACCAGAATTAAAAAAAACCTATTTTGAAATATCAAACAAAAAAATAGTCATTTCATGGCTGTACTTTAGCAACTAGCAAATTTTAGCATATTTTTTAATTCTCTTAATTGGATATAAAAATTTTACGTTTACAAATTTTATTTTTAATAATCTTTTTCCATTTTTATTCGGTCCATATACGGATTCAAATAATCTGTATGGTTGTTATCAATTATTTGAAAAATAACTCTTCAAATAAGATAAATCTTTATTTTTCATTTTATCCATAATTAATTTGTTGTATTAAAATTATAATAGAGAAGTAGCATCAATATTCACAAATCCTGGTTTCTACAGAATACTGACGACATACATGGTAGGCCAATATTTGCTATGTAACATGTATATATCATGTTACAGTTAAGTAACAGATTGGCTAATCGCTCATGGCCTAGTGGTTAGGCATTCGGACTGTCATCTGAAGGTCGCGAGTTCGACTCTCAGCTTGGACCAACTTATTACTGTTACAGCTATTTAGTTTTTTTTATAATATTTGGGAATATCAGAGAGGCTACTGTATTTTCTTTCAATTATAAACTTAAGGAGCCTAAAATTTGAAAATTGGTTTAATATTACAACAGAGTATGTTGGAAAAATCAAATACGTAAAAAATAATTAAGTTTAAATATCAAAACTCTAAATTCATGACAAAATAATAACGAAGAAAATATTTAACTAATTGCGTTAAAAAATTTTTGTTAAAAAAACAAATGATTATTCCAAACTCGATATAGAACCAAAAAACAGTGACAAATTTTATTTTTGAAACGCTATTATCCTCAATCAACCCAATATTAAGAAACTGCAAATTGAGGTGTAATCGTGTAATTCAATTAATAATTATACCCGATACACGTTGTTTAAATTTTTAATGTTCATTTTTATTCTTTCCTTAATTTTTTATAAATTGACAGCTGATACTGATCAATAGAAGTTAAATATATTTCGTCAGCTTCCTTTAGGATATAACGAAGAAGCTACACATAAGTCATGAGATCGGTTTAATTGTTTGATTTAAGCTTGAATTTTAAGTGTTTTATTAAAAATTTGCAACCGAAATTCGAATGAAGTATAAGAATTCCATCCCTATTTATAAAAAGCTCCAAAGGGATACAGTCAAGAACTTCATATAGCAGGATTATCATAGAAAAAAATGCAGTAGAAGCGTAGGTTACCGTTTGGCATATACTTGCTTCAGGTAGTAGAAGACATTAACAATGTCACGAACTTTTCTGGGATACTCTTCTATCTTGGCGGCAACAAATATACTGGCCATGGCGTATATCTTAAATGAAAACAACAATAAACTGACTCAAAACTTCATAATCATTCTTTACGAACGATTTATTATAGAAAAAACGCTGAAAAAGAACTTGTCCCGTCGCCATTGCGATCTGAGTTGATTAATAAAAACGCTGGATATTAACTTGTGGAAGTTTGAGTAATATCCCGGATGTTTGAATCAACTCACACCCAGTAAACCTCAGTTGATTCTCATATCGTCGTTCGAGCCCGTCTTCCATTGATGGAGTCATCTCAAGCTTTTCTTTTGGGAGAATACAATTGTCCAACGAAATAACAACATCATCGTACAAAAAACCTCTATCCATCTGCACCAAAATATTTTTTAAATAAATGAGTCTATGCGCATATGCACATATTTATTTTGGACCATTTTGATCGTGAAAGATAAATTTAAAACTTTTGACTAAGGATTGAGCCCAGCCTAACTTTCACTAGTGCGTTTACATCTGTAATCTAGAGTCAGATTTTGTTTGTCTATTTTTTTGATGATCCGATATTCATGGGCTCTTGCTAATCATTTACGTTTATACCGATGATAGGCGGATGTATTATCCTGGATTCCTGTATGATAGTATTCTATTCAAACCTGATATCAGACCCCTGACTCTTACCCAATTTGCTTAACACTAACCACTGTAGCCAACATCCTTGCATAATTATTATTTTGTTTAAAATTTATTTATTATGCATTAATTAAAATTTTTAATGGCCGTAGTTGTCAAATTTGGGATTGGGTGTAATGTCGTGATCAAAATGTGTTACAAATAATTAAAAGCGACTACGAAAGGAGGGTAATGAAGTGTTGCAATGATATATTAAGAATCTAAGAAGATGTCATTGTATACCGACTCAGATCGTTTTTTCCAACTTTTTTAGCTAATGTAGTTACAGGTTTAGTTGGACTTCTAGTAAGATTGTGCAAATTTGCTATTTTTCTTAATTCCATATTATCGAACTATAAATTTGCTATTTTGGTTTATGTGATAGAATAAATTTTGATTTGCGTTTAAAATCTAGCATTTATTAAATAAGAAGAATGTAATATAATTGGTATACCCTAAGAAGAAAGAGGTTATGCTAATCTAAATAAAAAAGAAACGAGGCTAGATGACCATTAAAACTGATTCCACTTTCTTCAATTGAATGTTTCTTAAGAAGTGTTATTGCATATAAAAGCGTTTTAAATTATATATCTTTTTATCTTTCACTTCTTCTCTTCTACCTGAGATAAAATCTTGTGATACAGTTTTATAAAAATATTTTTGAATCATTAAAAATGATCTTATTTCAAATTTATTCTAATCTTAAGCAAAGGTTAAACGGTACAATTTTTTGTCAAAAACTTCCTCCAAATCATTATAAATTCTTTAGAACCTTGAGATTAGACATTAGTATTTTCATGAAGGATTAACTACCGCAAAATATTTAAGCTTAATGCTGATCTTAAATTTAGCTATTATTACTGTAATGGATTTAAGTAACGAACCGAAGAACACACATATAGGCCTGCGATCAAGAGAAATGCCGCAAAAGAAAAGAGCAATTGAAATGATCCGCTTATTATCGAGGTTTGATAAAAGTACCTAAAACTAAGGGAAACATCCGTCTGTAAATAATTAATAAACCTTATAAATCGTGAGTAGTCGTAGAGCGGTAGTTTTTACTCGTTTCATCACAATTACCCCCACCCCATTCCATACAGAGATATAACGATCCAGAATCCACACGATATATATAAAATATTAATTAACCTTAAATATAAATTGAATTATCGATATCATTGTGTCAGTTTTCCACGTCTCAACCAACACAGAGCGACCGCCTCGTGAACGTATCATAATTTCATGCTTTTTACCCAGTATCTGGCTTATAAGTTACAAGAGAGCTAACAGGACCCGTCTTAAAAATAGATTGGGAAGTGAAGGTAAAATATTCCACAAGAGAACCTTGAATTAAAACTTATAATAGATGAGAAAACTATCTTTTGATTGACTGGGAGAAACATACTAACTGAATCCTCAGAAACGGATGAATTTTTAAAACCATATTTATAACAATTCGCTGATATTTAGTTTTCATCATAATTTCAGCATTTTTTAGATTTTCATTTATTATGAACAGACCAATTTAGGTTGGATTTCATTAACAACTAATTGAAACAGCTGCTTAACATTAAATAGAGAAAAATTCCAAATTATAAGGATGTCACTTGAAATCATATATGAATGGACTTATTTGAATATTTTTAAATATATTTATTTCAGGGATAAATAGCCACACTCTAGAAAATATTTAATTAGAAACCACTTCCTTAAAAGATAAAATTTAACAATAAATGCAGACTAAGGCACCAAACACTAATTAAATACGTGGGTGGTCGCGGAGAAGAAGAGCAAGTTATTGAGAATCAAAACACATGCTAGCTAATAATATATAAATATGTTAATATTTCCCTATGATGTTTTTCACGTCAAAATCCAGCCATGCGATCTTCTTAGGATACCATAAAAACGAGCAGCCACCCCCCGAAATTACACTAGATAAGACTTTCACGATCCTTTTTTGTAAAAAAAACTTTAAAAGAAAATTAAGAATACTAAATTAACATGATTCATTACTCAAAAATGTGTTTTGCGCATGCGCTATTATACCTATAAAATATATGTAGACGTGGCGAGGCGGAACGCCACGTGAGCTTAAAACTATTTACTTTTTTTGAACTATATACCTTTTCAATATTCAATTAATGGTGGAAAGGAACAAAGAAATCTCTGGGGAATCCGAATGAACAAAGCAGACGCGTTAGGTATTCACCCAGACATCCTACCCTCTAGGATACCGCAAAATGATTCAATGTGATCGAGAAATTTTAAAATGGCATGAGTGCGCGATCAAAACAACTAGAATGAAGTGGATGAGATTTTATAAGATATTCTGAAATAAAGAACTTTATAAATAAATATTTTTAAGATTCATTAAGTTATTAAGATTGAGCGTTTTATATATAAGGCGAATTTAACTAATCCTTTGTTTTCTGACTCAACACAAGTAATTGTCTTAGTTGTTATGAGGATTGCGTAAACTTTTCTAAGTAGTTAAATCAAAGATTACAGAGATTAATTTATGTTTTTACCTAATATAGATACTAATTTTTTTAGATTATTATATTACTTTATTTAATATAAATGACCTATACGATATTTCTTGTTGTGTTTTTTTTCGTTGTAATTTTTTTCAAATGTGCTTGGAAAAGTTTTATTTAGATAGCTCATGATTCTGACTACCTTCTACATTAGAGAATAAGAATAATTAATTAATAAAATAATTCTGTCAAACCTTCAAAAATTCTTTTATATTAAATTTGATACTTTTGAAAATAAAAAAAAATAGATTTTTTAGTTTAAATGTTATTCATTCTTCTTTAAAGCTATATCCTGATCTTAATTAAAACTGTATTTTAATAATAGTATCCATTAATTACAGCGACTGGAAACAAGATATATGAAATGATAAAAACTATTACTGGTAATTATTCTCTTAGAAGAGTATGTTAACTGGTTCAGTGTCACATTTTTGTGAATAATGATGTGAAAAATGGCATATTTTTATTTTTTATAAAAAAGAAAAACTATATAAAATTTGCT